>QVNW01001613.1:0-26655 GCA_014825475.1 Pseudomyrmex flavicornis
GCAAAACTGTTGAAATATAGCGAAGTTTAACACAAACGTGATTTAATGAGATGCTTCTACATTGTTAAAAACAACGTGTATGTGTGTATTTACAATTTGTGAACAAAGTATTATTCTAAAAGAAGATACGCAAATATCTATCGGGTATAATATAAATAAATTGAAGTAAACTAAAAAGTTTCGATAGATAAGAGAATATAATCACGAAAAAGAATAGTAAGTTTCATAAAAGAAAAGAATATAGTTTTAAATTGACCGGAAACGTACTGCTATAAAACATAGAAAATTGTATGAAAGTTTACTGTGACATTAATAAACATAATTTACTCGTATACTTCTTTATAGAATGTATCTTCCGCAAAGACCTTGAGTGCGATATCCTCGCGCCGCGCCGGAGAAAGGATAGAAAGAATTAGATTAGTGTGCTATTAAGGTCAGGAGAGAAATCGCGAGCGTCGGTAGATGATCGCGTCGAAAAAAAGAGAAGAAAAGATTCGAGCTATCGAGGAATCGAGCAATTGTCGAATGACGACTTCGCGACTGGCAGAACCAATCGTTCTCCCAAGGTCGTTCGCGCTAAGCATCAACGGATTATGTCACTGCCATCAAATAATCACACTGTCTGCAATATGTTTCTGGTGAAGTCGCTAGAGGTTAATAATCCTCGAGACGGCAGATTTCATCATCAATAATGTGATCGTGTCGTCTTTGTGCTACTGAGGATTGTTTATCGTTTTAAACGCTAATAATTTCTAATTCTAATCAAAACGACTATTAGCGAACCACTTTCGTAATCTGTAGCTACAAGATTTGATTATAGATAAAAGATAGATATTTTGTAGAGATAAATATCTTAGAGAAAAAAAAATATTGTGTCTCGAGGTTCTGTAATTGTATAATTCATTGAATTTTTTTTTTATTAGTAATGCATCTAGCATTTTGATTTGGTAATAGTTCAAATAGATACATTTATTAGCCTCTCGAAAATAAGAAAACACATTGTACCAGATACAATCGATGTTATTTATTAGATAATTGAGCAATTATGGCGTAACTCTTGGTCTCTATTGTAACTTTTCTATATTATAACGTATAATATAGAACAACGTATTGAATTCTAAACTCTAAGTAAAAAAAAAAAAAAATAGAAATACGTCTTTATTATAGAATTACATGTAACGCGAATCAGCAATGATAAAACAAAAGTAAAAATATTACTAAATTCTAAAAGTTTTCGATTGAAAATAAAATGCTCTCATATTAATAAAGTCGCCACCATTGTCAATACTTGCCTGACATCTTCGAAGCAGTGACATACTTGAAGTTAGTGGAAAATACGTCTCGAAGATGACAGACAATCAGTTATTATAACATTTTAGTATCAATCGAGTATAATGGATATATTTTCAGTTTACGTAATAAGTTTTTTTTCTATGAATTTTAAGCTGGTCACGTTTTTCTTTGACAGATTTTATACACATACGTACAAGGGATAAGTGTTAAGAATATTGAAAATCTAAGAAATTCACACACAATAAAAAAAAATGCCAATCTTAATTAATTAATCAATATATCGTAGAAATGCCGTGTGAGACAGACTTTCTACGTCAGACAGTAAGTCATGCGCGACTTACTCGGAACTTAATATCGTTTTCGTTCGGTCAGCGAAAGAATTCATTATCATATATAATATATAGAAGGCGAACACGTGATCGGATCATCTTTTGTAATTGCGCGTGTGAGCTCTTTGCATCCAAATCAAATTTATAACTATCTTCTTTGACTATCGCAACTTGTGAGCAGGTGCAGCTTGGTTTTCCGCCGAATTGCAAAATCGATATTCGATTACGAAACGCATCACGTGTTCTTTTTTTTTTTTTTATGAAGAAACTCACAGAATCGCGCGTGCGTGCGTGCGTATATGCGTGCGCGCACTTCAGCGAGATATCAGGAGAGCGCCCGGCGCGTTTTACTTTTACGTTCTTTTAGCCAGCGAAGCGAATACGGGTCAGCAAACGAAGACGAACGCGTTCAATGAAATCGGCTTGTTGTTCTTAAAAGTATCTAAATTCTAAAACGCGCGCATTAAAAAAAATGACACCTGCTGTACTAGCATTTCCCCACTTGTGTTCTTATTACATAGAATTACAAAGAGGTGTTTACAATATAAATAAAGAGATTTCAAGAACGGCCGTAAACAATATAGTTGTGACGGCAGAACTTCGCGAATACTTTTTTTTACATTTTATAACACTTTTTCATTTTAACGTGCGAAAGCGGTGAAAAAATCAAGAGAAAGCATGTTGTCTCATTACTGCAAGATTAATTAAGTTCATAATTAACGAGTATTAATTATATGATACTCGGTAAAACGTAGTCTATACGTCTCCGATAAACAGCCATCTCCGGTAAACAAACTGGTAGCTGCGAACTAGCGAGACAAAGATATTGGAATCTACAATAATTGTCGGTGCGTACCGACGATCAGATTGGTCAAGATCACTGTTTACCAAAATAAAATTTATTAAATAAATAAATTTAAATAATAAATAATAAATAAATAAATTTAAATAATATTTTACAAAATTTTCTGTTTGCAGAAAATCTTGAAAATCATCATCGGTTGTTCGAAACAAGTCCATCACGTGTGAGCGAGCGGGCAACCGAATGAAGCGAGTAAATGGCTACTTTCTCTGTATACTCGCCTCCAGTATTTGAACGAGTGTTGCAATTTCGTCGCAATTTGTTGTCGTCGTCATCGTCATGGTCGTCGATACCAAATCGGTGAAAAAAACGCGACGCCGATTCTGTATTTGAATTTTTTTTTTATAGAGATTTGTCTGATACAAAAGATTCGCACTTTAGGTTGCGGAATATAGTAAAACATGTACATTTTTATTGTTTTGATAACAGATTTTATTTAAATTCGCAGCATGCTTTATATGTAATTTTTTTTATCTTTCTATTTACTGATTTCGGCATTCTTTGAAAGAAAATAAGAAATCTGAATATTGAACACAAGCGATTCCCATTACAAAATTATCGATTACACGGTGTCGTGATAGACAAGTTACGAAAATAAAAAATGTATGTTGTAGTGACGAAAGAACTAAATGTGTATATTTGCTTTTGCTTTAGAAACTCTTTTATTGTCATTTTTTTCTCTTAAATAAATAAGAATGAAGTACGTGTATCTATACATAGATATGTAGTATATATATCAAATTGTTATTATTATTATTATTTTGACTTACTTAATTAACTATTTATTTCACGACGTCGTAAACACGTGTCTCTACTATTGCTGCAACTGGAAAGGTTGCTCTAACGAAAATGTCAAAAAGTCACCGTTTATACGCATGCATCTGACTTATTCCGCCAAGCAATTTATAAGAATCGCATTGAATCGCAAAAGTATGATAATATAAACATAGAAGAGATCGAGGCACACACAAAGTGGCACAAAGTGGCAAATAAATTAGTAAAAAATAAAATTTACGCAAGATAAGAAAAACATATTAATCTTGTACCTTTAAAAATATTAATTTTATATCTTTGTACAAAAAAATACAATAGTGCTAAACCGGATTGTACAAAATTGCCAATTTATCCAGGATTAGTTGTGACATGTCTCTTATTTATTTTAATGCGACAGCTTTTTACTGAATTGACATATAGCTAAATTTTAGATCGTGGCTATATTTTAGGTCGTAAGTTATTCATTCATTGTTAATCTTTATAATTCAGACATTTTATATATTTGGTTTGGCCAACATTGTATATTTAATGAGATTATTTTTAGGAATAATCGACGACCAGTTTCGGAAACGATGTCTTCGCAAAACTCATCTGCAATCTATTCGGAAAACTGCATTCTTTTAATATGAACATGTAAACATAACATATAAAAAAGTGATATCTTACGAATATACATATTAACAGTTCCTTGAAAAGTTTCTTGCGTTTCTCTGTAATGTGCGCATATGTGTGTGTGTGTGTGTGTGCGTGTGTATTATTATTAAGACGAGCTTTTCTTAGCTTTGTAACATAGGCAAAGTTTTTTAGCTGTAAATTGAATTTTTAAAATTAAATTTTTTACGAAATATATCAGGTGTTTTGAAAGCCGATCGCGAAATGTTCGTGCGGAAATACGCGTGTATATTATATATATGAATACATATATATACATGTTTACAAGTAAATTTTTTACAAGTGAGATTTTGAATTGAGATTTCAATTCTTAAATTCATATAGGATGCTAGATTTGCATCACATATATGAAGAACTCCGAATATCCCCCAAGCTAATTTAAAATATTGCGAAAAAAACTTCTCAGCCAGAAGTCGAACCTGGAATCTCCGGCTTTCCGGGCCGTCGCCTTCTCTGTTAGACCACCGAGGCACTTGGAGCTTGTCTCGCAATAATTCGTACATCTATCAAAGATGATCTGATAGTTTAATAACGCAACTTTTCAACCTGCGTGAATTAACAATTAATAAAGATTTTTAGGCTCCGTGAAAATTTTTTTCGCAGGAAATATATTTACAAAAAAAATAGTTGACATCATTAGCGGAATATCACAATAAACATTACGTATCATTTGAAACGATGACTTAGCATTATATAATTCAAGATATAAATAATTCGTTAAACTAGTTTACGCTCTCATCATAAGTTGTCAATACATATGGATATTCTAGAAGTAAGAAAGAGACAAGGACACAAAGTGACATTCAAAATAAAAAGATTAAAAAAACAAAATATGCGTAATATTATATAATATTAAATACATTGTCTATTAGTCACATCTTTTAGCCTTAAGGTAGTTTTATCACGAGACAAAAGTTCTGACATAAATTCCAATTTTTTATATAATACTGTTTGAACCTATCTTCATTTTAAAACAAAAAAACAGTCGGTTACCGATCATTTTAATGAAACAAATTAAATTGAACAGGTATAAAACATTGACATATGTGGTATACATAAATTCTTTATGTTCGTATATTTCTTTAACTTATAGACTTGAGATCTTTTGCAAAAATTACTAAATATATCTTCAAACTGTCTAAAAAGTAGAACATTAAAAAAAAATAACGTTACCGATCATTTCGATTTAATAAATTGATCTAAAGTGATAGATGTGATAGAAAATTCCCTTTTAGCATCCACAAAATCCGGCCCTACGTGACAGAACTACCTTAAATTGTCGTTTTTTATTTATAAAATATTTTTTTATAAATAATTTATTTTATTTCATCAATAATTATATTTTTAGTCATGCATAGTGCGCGTTTTTTTCTTGTAAATTTTAATAGCTCCCTTTCATCATCCACGAAATCCGGCCCTATGTGATAGAACTACTTTAAGAAAAACATATTAATCTTACATATCTTTATACAAAAAAAGTTATTTAGTGCGATATACAATCGTGCAAATTTTGCTAACTTATCTCATACTTAGATTTTGGTTGTCATATGTTTCTTACATAGAAGAATTATAAAATAATTTCTGTTTATATATATATATATATATATATATGTGTGTGTGTGTGTGTGTGTGTGTGTGTGTATACTATTAAGAAATAACCGATACATAAAGATCGCCTGACATCCACTCACAAACTTCTCTAACTCAGCATACATGGCATAAAGAAAGTTGCAGTTCGGCAGGCGCGTGTGATTTGTGCATAACATTCAACATAAATTAATTGCAATATTAAACACATTTTAAAAACAATTTTTTAAATAAATATAGCTTAATTTTTATATAATCTTTAATATTGACTATAATGATTACATTTTGTAATATTGATTACAAAATTACGACATTATTATATAAAATGCATTATTGATATTAAGTTAATGTATTTAGTTATATGTAATTGTTTTATATTAAATTTAATAATAATTTCTAAAATTCTCAAGTCTCTAGAAATGTTTTGCATGCATATCGTAGTGTCTTTGAACTTTTTGTAGTTTTTGATTTAAAAATTTGCAGAAAAAAGTGATAAAATGCATGTTTTATATGTACGAAAGATCAACGAATCTTTTTACCTGCCTGCAATAAAAAAATTTTACCAAATAATCTTCAAAATTTTTTTCTTAATGTTTGACTGCTTTACTGCCTCTAGTTTAGGAAATCCCAATGTACCGTAAAAGAAATACCGACTGTTGTCGTATATTTATACAAGTACAAGGTAATCCACTTTATTTTTTGCGTCTTGTACTTTGGATTGATATTCAATCGTAAACATTATTAATGGAAGTGATATAAGATGTTATTTGAAAAACAATGTAATATAATGTTATATTCCATAATAATATGTAATGTTATAATATGATGCCATATTTAATGTTATCCTTCAATTACAATATTTCTTTGCGGAAACACGAAGAAAATACGAAAAAAGTATAATGAACATAATCTCTGTACATTTGTATATATATGTGCGTGTGTGTGTGTGTATGTATGCATACAAGTTACAAAATACATCACATGTTATAGATGTAAATCTGATGATTTTACATCAGGAAGTTGGTTTAATATTTCATTTCTAATTAATTCTGCTCAATCTCATTTGTAGAATAACCTTGAATAATTAACCTGTATATTTTAACCTGTAGAACGTTTTTCGTAAAAGCTAGATAAAATTTGTTCAGTGTTACTTACTAAAGAATTAACAAAGTGTAACAACGTTTGTCGTTAATATAATCTTATTGCCAAAATTCTCAGAAAATATAAAAAATTCCGGTTTTTTATGTCTTTCACGTAACAGAAGAAGAACAGGTTCACGCGGAAGCAGTGTGATTGTAGCGGTTTACATATAAACGTGTGCTATCTCTTTAATCTTTGACATCAGGAAATGTCGGGGTTTAATGCGTTCCGTCACGTTTGAAGTTATCAAATTTTTGTTATTAACCAAACATTTGTAAAAACATATTTGTATAACAATAAACATTTAGTGCAGTTTCTGTTGCTTAATTATTTCCCTCCACAATTAAATGTACCCATAATTTATCAAGCAAAAATATTATATTCTTTTATTACTTAAGAAAGAATCGCCATACAGATATTTAAAAAAGTAAAATTTTATTATCTAATATAAATATGAAAATGTTTGAGAAAACATATAAAGTATAGTAAAATATACATAGAGAAGTGTGTGTACATATATACGTTAGAAAATTTTATATATATATATATATACACACACACACATTAGTTATGTATATTAGAAAAAAAAAGATGAGTTTTGAAAAAAAGTAGAAATTATTGCGTAGAATCTAAGAACTAGAATGAATTTTGTAATAATTCTCACAACAAGAACGTGCATACGTATGAAATATTTGTTTTTTTATATCACAATAATATATTACTAGACCTTTTTACGTCTAATAGATTTACGCAGTAATGCTTTTTCTCTACAGGGATAATTATTCGAAGAAAAATAATAATGTAAAACACTTCCACTTACTTATTAATCAAGATATACGTTTGATTTATATGTTTATGAGAAGAGAATATTATACATATATTATATGTATATACTTTTATGGCGTATTTCTAAAATTTAATTATATATGTCGTTAATAATATCACATTCACACAATAGCAGCTATTGATTTGTGTCAAGAGAATCTCTGTACGGTGATTATTTTTTCTCGCATTCTACAAGTAAAGAGCATTAAGTACGTTCTTAAAGGAATCAAACCATTTTGAATATTACGCGCTAAAAAAAGTCACACACATTATTAAATATCGAGCAACGGCTGTTTATATAACTGTTAATGAACAATTACGACAGAATAACAATTATTACGCGACAGAATCTAAGAAATATGTTCTTGCGTCGCTTCCTGAGAAACTCAATGTCCAAAGTGTCCAGTCAATGAGAAAGACTAAAGATATTTCTGAAAACAAAACCGTAATTGCAAAAAATGATTTAAATAAGCTAGCGAATGGCTTGCTAGAAAACAGTTGCTTATATAAATTTTTATGAATTGAGTTTAACAAACTCTCTAAGAAATATACGCACAAGTAATTTAATCAACGAGTTGAATAAGCTCCATTTAAAAATTGAATTTTGTTACTGGTCTCTCTATGTTTTTGTTTTTATAAAAAAAAAGAAAAAGAGAAAATTATAAAATGTTTGATATTCAATTATATCAATTATGTCGTTGAATGTCAATTATATCATAATTGTATATAGTATATCACTCCGCGTCGATCGTATTCGTGCAATAATGCACGCGGAACATGAGCAATGGATCTGATTAATTATGTAAACAAAGAGCCCCGAGCTTCTCGTATGTCGCAGACTTGATCGCTGAACGTGATCGAGTGTCATTACTTACATTCAATTGTAGATATTGACGTCAAAACAGCATGAAATACGTGTTTGCAGTGATACGCGCAAGAAACTTCCCGAACTTTTTCTTCAAACTTTTTCTCAACACTCTTACGTTTTAATAGAGATACTTGAGACAATAATACGTTTTATATAAACTGTAGCAAGAGGGTTTTTGCTTAAGAATTTAAGAATCTATAGATTTATTTATTTTTCTTTTTGCAAATCACAATTGCGCGCGCAAATAGCGATGAAATTACTGACATGCTCGTAAGAACGATCCAGATTCTTTTCTACGTATCCGAGGCAATGTATGTAGATACTTGATGTAAAAATATTTAAATACTTGGATACTGAAGTGCAGAATTGCATAAAGCAAAATACGCCAGCAACCATACGTGCTCACAATCGAGCAAATTTAAATCGTATTTTGCTGACAAATTACAATTTTCATTGCCGCGTTAAATTGCAGGTAAACTATCTTCTGATATTGCAGTTCAATTGCCAAGCTCCAAAACTGAAACAAGCTGTCAAAATTTACAAAATACATATTATAATCATACGATATTTAAATAATGTAAAGCACTGAGAAATTTTAGAAATGCTTATTTATGTATATTAGGTATTAGCATATTTATATTAGCATTAATAGTTTCTTGTTCGCTATTATATGATAAAAAATCGCGATTTATCTCATTTGCATTTACTTCCTCATCACTTATCTGAAAAAAAATAGCATTAAGTACTACTTAATTATAATAACAGTAAGAAAAAGATAAAAAATTGTACTGTGCACTAACATTGTAAAAGAAGAAGAGCGATGGATATTGTAGGGATTCTGTTGGGATTTTTATTGTGGATTTTATGTCAATTCGGACTCTTACGTCATATTATTCTATGATTGGACAACTTGTCCTTGGACAATATTAACAGACGGAAGGACTTTCTTCTTTGAATTATATTAAAAGAAAGAAATAGAGACGGCTGAAGTTGTGTGTGCAGAATTATCCAAGGATAATTGATTAATTATCCGGTATCCGAAATTTTCTTATAAAGACACTGTCGAGAATAAAAGAAGTTAATGTCTTGACCATGATTTTGAAACCTATTTACACAATGAAGATATCTCTCCTTCGGTTTATTTAATGGCTCTTGACTTTGAGAGTAAGATTTATTTCGTGTTCATTAAAAAAAATTGAATGGTACATCAATGCCTCTCATTTCATCCTGACAAATATGATGTATGAGTTAAAACGCTTATATGTCTTAAGAATAGTGACAAAATATAAATATATATACAAAATTGTATAAATATATATACAAAATGGTTATAAAAAAATTCTTAATAAAAATCTTAAATAAAATTGTATTAAATATAATGCGTCTTCAATTGAAAATTAAATTTACTTTTTTTTAAGAGAAATGTATAGATTAATAAATAATGTCTTATTAAATTTTTCTATATACTCATGCACACACACACACACACACACACACACACAAAATATCATGTCACGTAAATAATATATCTTTTTTATTTAAGCTTTATATTTTCTTCAATCGATATGACGTATGTAATAAATGTAAATTAAATTGTACATTATAAAAACAAACAAGGTATAATTATTGTTTGTAAGGAAGATACCTACGTCAAGATAATAATAGATGTGTTATAAGATTGTACTATACGTCACAAGATTGTATTGTTTTTATCGTTTGATTTGATTTTTTGATCTTTGAATACGCATCACAAATTGCATTATGTAGAAAAATGTTATTATTTGTATTAAGATTGCTACTCATTTGCTAACGAGTTGTTTCTCTTAATGATATTTTACTACATGATTACATTTTTTATATCTACGTAATCGTCTACTTTACCATTATTAAGCACTTGTATATCTACTTCTCATAAACAAACACATCAACAGAAATAGATTTTGATACCTCTTTGCAATGTAATATACAGTCAGTCAAGTAAGAGCCCAATCGGCCTTATTTACAGCTAGTAAAAGGTATCGCCCTAAATCTTTCGTGAGTCGGTAGAGAGAACCTTTGTCCTTGATGCACTGTCAAGAAAAATTCAGTTATTGTTGATTTTTTATAAAAGAAACACGATAAAAGCGCTATGAGTGCCAAATACGCATCGCGTACTACGAGACTGTGTTTCTTTGCACCCACTCGAAAAGAATGTCGCAATCAGCGACTGCTGATATGAAATACATGAAACCACATACTGCTAAATATGAGAAAATCAAAAGCATTTGTATAGAAATAAGTGCAGCAATATAATGTAGCAAAAACTGTCAATGATTTACTGGAACGTGGCTCGATAGGCAAATTGGACAAAAAAGACGAGAAAAAAGATAGTGAATCTGTTTTTTTTTTACGGAATCCAGGCTTAACATTGCGTCAAAGACAAGCAAAATTAAAGTAGAAAGAGTTTTTTTAAAGGTGTTTGAAAATTTTGTGTAATAAATTTGTTTTATAAATTAACTGGCCGCGCTCTTGACAGACTGTAAGTCCAAACTTAAGTTTGTGAAATTAAAATAAAAAATTATAAAAAGTACAATATAATGTCAATATCCACACCGATAACGTTACTTATATTATATGCACATATCATGTTACTTATATTACGCAAATAAGTAATATGTTATCTTTGTTTCTTGATACTTTGATTTGCGTCGATATTACGTTGCTTTATTCGCTTCGCAATTAAGTATCATTAATATATATTGATTGTATTCTTTCATGTTGTTCTTATATCTTTAGTTTTTACGATGTTTTTATTTACTACTAACTAGAATCTTGCTTACGTTAACAATAATAAATGTTACTGATTCGGGTAAATAATGCATTCGTCATTGTTGCAAAAAAATAATATGATGGTAATCTACGGTTCAACATCTAGCAAGTTTGATTTTCCAACGAACAAAAAACCGGACCTTTGAAAATCCTACAGATAATGAGAAGCACTTAAGAGACGTGCAATCGATAACCGTTTATTTGGTAAAAACCAGAAAGTGTAATATGGAAAAACCGTAAAAAGATATATCTCGAAAGAGAAAACCAGTCCGAAAAATTACTTCAAAAATTAAATTCCAACAGAGTCCAACTTAATTCAAATAAAACTTGTTTCGACAAAAATCGACATCGCCGTGTTCTTCACAACGGAGGCGCGGCGGTTCCGAACGTGACATTGGTCAAGGGTGTCAAGCAAAATGGATAGCTTCGTCGTATCGTGAAGACACACACACACACGCACGCACGTACACATACATACATATACATCGTTCTTCTCCTTTTCTCCGCTTGGCCATCTGAGAAAAACGACCTTGACTGAGTGTGGTGCGGGGGTTTTTGCAGACGATCACCTAAGGCCCCCCTTTGCACAGCCCCTCTCACATGCGCCGCGCGCTTGTGGACCCCACTTGGGTTTTACCAATACTTAAGCCGCGGGTTTGCCGTGCCGCGGACTATTCCCACAGCATCGGCCGTTGGACCTATAAGCTCACGCACGATAGGTCCGCACGCGTGCACACGCGTTACATATATCGGGCGAAAAATAAAACGTGCGTGACAACCATTCGGTACTACTGATATATTACCGTCTCTAACAACATCATCTTTCATCTCTAAGGGCCCGTGGTGCCATTTGCGGGAGTGCATGTAGCACAGTAGGACATTTGTGTTTCAACTCCCGCGAGAAAAGGAAAAGGGTTCTGCGAGCGAGAAAGGTGCACAGTGCATATTAATAATATTCTCGGAAGATTCTTTGAAGTTAACTCGGAAAAAATTCATCTTGTGATCAGAATCTATACCGGTGGTGTTTACCGGACCGACGACGACGGTAGATCGAAGTGTCGAAATACGATAGTCGAACAAATGAGTCCCGGATGGTTCGTTTGACAGGACAGCTCGGTTTGATGCAACGCCGCTGAATCACGCAGAGATCGGTGATTTCGGTGACGAAGATAGTCAATAACAGAAGTGGTGAAGTGCACAGTGCCGACCAGCAGTAGTTTCTCTTCTACAACCCGGCGCAAAGTGTGAAGGTAAGCGCTTTTCGCGGCGCGTGAAACTTTGAAAATTTTGCGAGGCAAAGAGCGAGCGGAACACACGCTCGAAAGCGCGAGAATGGTTGTTCGAGAACGACCCAAAACGAATCTTGGCCGCGAGAAATCGAGCCGATTCCTTAAACGGATCGACGCGCGCGAGTTGCAAAAACTTGCTGCGTAAAAATTGCGCGTGCACTAAGAATTCTTGAGAGTGATCGATTTTTTACACTTAAAAGAAAAGAGAATACGCGATAGAAGACGGAAAGATCAAGAATATATATATTTATATACCGACATATTAATATATTATTTATCATCGTGTCGTTTAAATTATATATATTCCGAGATGTAAAAATTGATTCTGCATTATAATTAATTTTTTATGTCTTTCACATCTTCGCGTAGCATCCGTAATTTGAAATAGTGTATTTCAAGTAGTAAAGCAGTACGCTGTGTCCTACGAAGGGTTAGGACATAGCGCAAAGATCGTCCCTGTTTCTTTCGCGAAGCAACTATATAAGAACGTGTATGAGAACGTAGTATTTTTACGAAAAAAATTAGACTAATTGGAAAATGTAGTACTTCTTTTGATTGATTTAATTAAATTAGCAAAATTAATGATGTATTATAAAAAAAAAAGATCGATCGATTACGATTTGAGATCCAAGAAAAACGAATCATATGATTCCAATTAAGAAGCAAACTGATATTATTTTTTATTAATTCAAATTTATAATATATAAAGAGTAAAATAATTACAATAGAATTTTTGTTACAATATGATATTGTGATCTTGTGTATAAAAGAAAATTACATATTTATTTATAACACAGCTATCAATTTATAAATTGCCACTTTTAAAATGTATTAAAACCTGAGTGCGAGATTTTTCAATGTTTCATTTAATGTAAAGCAGATATTTACCATGTAAGAAAACGTACATACACTCTGTAATTAACATGAATAATGAAGCTTTAATAATTATAACACTGATGATGTAAGTACACGATCATGCAATTTACGTTTGTTTTCAATGGATAAGACTTAGAAATTGTCGAAGTCGCATTTAAATGCAATAGTTTTTTATTTTTTTGTAACATATTTTACATCTTAGTAGTTACTGTAGTACTTCCTATATATTAACATTGTTTACTGAGACAAGCAAATCATTTTATCGTATTTTTACCTTTAATTTGAACGAGTTTTGCAAAAAAAAATAATTCAGTGCAATCAATATTGATAATAACATAGATTATTCTCGTTATATGTGTAAAAAAAAAATTAAATTATCTTTCAATATCGTAACTTTATTCTATTGTGTTAAAATATTTCATTTGCTCTGTTCTTTTCTTTGCAAAATTGGCTATAAAGTAGAACAAATAAATAGTTTTCGATATGTTGCATCGTAATGTGTCGCATGTATAAATAACTGTGTCACATATATAAAATTTCACACTATAATAAACTCGAAAAATTTCCACACTAATTAAGTTTAGCATTAACTTTCGACTTTCATAACATCCGAACATATTGCTTTAAACTGTAAAGTAGGTCAAGTTTGCAACTTGCAAAAGCCATCCTTTGTGTGATATTTTTCAACACAACAATGTATAGCAATAATTTTCAACAAAGATACAATTACAAAAAATATTAAATTCTTTCTACGCGTTATTCTAAAATTCTAATCCTATTCTAAATTTCAAAGAAAAAAAGTGTTACGAAAATATTACATTTAAGTACATAAAAACGAGTTCTTGAAAGTTCGTAAGTAGAAGTTTGCCCAGAATTTCACAATCGAGATATTGCGTTATAAAGTACATCCGTTTGATCGTAGTCCGCGCGTATTAGAAAAACATTTGTCTTTATTCGAGAAGACATCCTGCGACGTTATCGTAAATTCCGCATGTATTTCACAACATAGAGTGAACACAGAGATAATAAAAAAAAAAATCCGATAGACTAAAAAAAGATCTAATAGTGTAGAATATTGATCAATTTGAGGAAAAGAAAAAAAGGGAAACCCAAATTTGCTCGTAAGAAAAACATTTTTGCTCGTCTCGCGCAAAATTTTCTCAGCGATGACAGTTCGTTCGTCAGCATTTTATCGTGAACGTCCGCTTTGTATGGTCAACTACCTGCTTTAATGTAAACCCCCACACATACAAGCGCATGAAATGCGTTACGTTTCCCAACCGTCTCGAAACACGTAATATTCGGCACAAGGTCGCTGGACCGTTTTCGAGCCAGTTTCTTAATAGCACGTCGTGATTTCGTGTATCCAAGAGAAATGGAATTTGTTTTTTTTTTTTTCGAATCGAAGTCGAACACATGTAAGCATTCACGAGCGTAATGCGCAGTGAAAAATAGTTTTGAAATAAAAAATTCAGAGCTATTATTGACTCATCAGTTTGTAATTTTCACTTGCTGTAATATCTCGTTGTATCTATAAAGTCAAGCAACCGATAAGTTTGTTGAATATACAATTTGTAGGTATATCTAAATTATGTCGTACAATAAAATATGAAAAATCTTGAAATGAAAAAGCGCAAATTGATTGAACATAAGGATATAGGAACAGATCAGATAATTCGATTAATATTAAACAGTTTTATAATTAGTACATGTGCCAATCTAAAAAGTACGATACGTAGAAGAAATCTCCTGATCTGAATAAAAATGAATAAAAATGAATAAATAAAAATGAATAAACATGTAACTCTGTATTGGCAATTTTTTATTTGCAATGTATTTTGACTGGAAAACTAGAAATAAAATCCTAGAAAAAAATTAAAAAATTAACATAATATCAGCATTGTAAACGCACTCAAAATAGCAATATTTTAGCAATCTTTTTCTCATAGATCACACACACATTCATGGATTTTTTCTTTTTTAATGGTTGTTTTATAGATAGTAAATACATCACCAAAAATAAACTTTGCAAATTTTAATCAAATTCTTGTTGAAATAATATAATAAACATGTATTGCAATGTTACATGACATCACGATGAATATATCCGGTGGTTTTCCAAATCAAAGATTTGATTTGTATGACATAGTAACAAGTTACTTGTACGATATGAAAGCATTACGAATAAATACGATGCGTTATGAATCTTACAACAAATTGATCAGAACATTGTGTGTGTATGTGTGTGTGAACATATAATTCGAAATCCTACTTACATTGTCACATAATATGATCTTCTCACCTAAATTTAAAAAATACAGGCTTTTATTAATGAAAATATCAAATTTTGTATAAATGTTTTTTATCTGAACGCGCGCTCTTTGTAAGCTCGTTAACTTTAATAATATCCTTGAGATCATGTTAGATTCATTTTAAACGAAGAAACAATAAAAGTAATAAGTCTAAAATAAACCAAATACCCTCGGTGATATAGCTGCCGCTGCAATTAACAATATAATTATCTGCGGAAAGTGTTAAAAAGAGATCTCGTGTTTACATGAAAGATTAACGATCAATTTTATGGCATAATGCTTTGAAGAGAGCTAGTTAAGGCTTGAGAGATCTTTCCAAAAAAAGCTTTCGGAATTTCAAAACACAACGAGTTCCTTTTATTTATAAATCGGTCGTCGAATCATTGACATTAATATTTCATGCGATTATAATTTTTGTGTTGTTGACAAACAATATTATCGCGTTTATTTTCGTTTCAGTTGCAACAAAATCTCCAAATATGAATTGATTATTTAATGTGAAGTCTTGGTTCAAATTGTTATGTCAAATTTGTGTGAAATATACCGACAATATATCTATAATTTATTCTCCATAAAAATTAAAAAATCTATTGCGAAAACGACACTTTGGCCAAGAGTTGAATCCGGATTTTCTACATTCCGTGCAGGGTACACATTCAGCATATTGGCTCGTATCGACCGTAATACTTAGTTGTAAACTTCCTTTTTATACATAACATTTTTTTTATTGTCGTTTTTCAAATTTTTGCAACATTTAAATAACACTTTTACACTTTGTCTCTTTAAATTCGGTGTAACTCGTTTCCTAATCTCAATTGCAAGAGTCCACTTTCCTTATAACCAAGCAATGCAAAAGTGACGCGCACTATAGGAAATCTCAATGTGGAAACAACATTAGAGTCGAAAAACATGCTTTCACATCGCGCAAGAAGCCCGATGCGATTTTTACGTTTCGCTGACCGGCGCGTCGACAGTCAAGCGCATAAAAGTGTTAGAACTACGAGAATTGGAAACTGTGACGCGCTACACAATTAAGTCCTCTAAAAATGTCGATTAGCTGACAAAGAAAACGGAACTAGGAGAGCATTTACGTATGGTAAATAGTTTTACAACCCCGTTAATTATACTCCGCTTCCTCCGACAGAATCGAAGACAAAACTGTCGAGAGAGTTTAACTTCGATCGTAAATTTCGGGGGGAAAAAGGCGGGCATGGTGTACACGATGTAACGAGAAGCGTTATATCTGCTTTCTTCATGAAAGAGAGAAATGTAACTACGATCAATCGTGAATTTTCTTGCGTTTTCGAAGAAAAATATTGCTTTAACACGGAAACGTTTTCGAATAGAATTTAAAATAATCTGTGTTTTATTTTAATATCAACATAATGTTGAATCTCTTTGTTATATTTTTGTCAGATCACAATATTAACAGCATAGCATTATGATATATTTATTATAGATCAGATTAAAATATCTTTTTACACAATTGCAAATTTCTTAAATGTATTTTTTGTTCTTTCCACAGTTTGTCATCTTTAATTATTTAGATATTCTAAAGAAAAACTTTTTTCAAAAATATGCATTTATTATATCGTTAAAAATATTGCAGTATCAATACACAGACATATATGTATATATAATTTCTATCTATTGTGTTTGCATTACTGATAATCTTGAACTTTGCTAGAACTTGATCTTGCCATCGCAAAAGTAGTCGAACATTTCATAGATCTTAGTCGCAGTCCGTATCGCCGCTTCATTAACGCGATCGTAAATCTATCTCTTTTACCGTGGCGTTTCTAAATAAATGCCGTCGTTACTTTGGAACGGTGAAAACGGTTTCTTAAAAGTCAACACATTTTGATCGCGCAAGAACAAACTGATGCCGCAAAGAAATTAGCAAACAACCTGTCATTTTTTATTTTGTATAAAAAGAATTTTGCATGCAAACTTAGATTTAACGGTTAAATAGAGAGAATCTGTTTCGCGTGTGTAATGCTTCTGTTCGGAAAAAAACGTGAACAGTTGCACGCGAAGAGCGACAGCCGAAGGAGAATTGATAGCGAATGGAGTAGTGAGAGTCGTTAGAGGGAACATGATAAACAAAAAGAAAAAGAAATAAAAATGAACGCACACAAGTGTGTGTCTAAATGAGCGCAAACTAAAGTAAATTAATCGTAATCGTAATACATTTTTCTGAAATGTCGTGTTGTTATATTTCTCTTTTTTATATGTGTGTATGAAAGTTAATTAATATTCTTACACACCTATTCTATAAAAAGCGAAATAAAACATAGTCTTCGAGTCAATATACATTAAAAGTGTCATTGTGATTGTTTTTTTAAGAAAAATAGAATTACGGGTAAAAGGTCACATTACAAGAAACGACTGACAGCGTTCAGGAAATTGCAAGATTCAGTTTACATTTTTTACTTACAATGACAAATCATAAGAAAGTATAAAAACTTTTCTTTTTTTTATAGAAACTGGAAATCCGTTCACGTTTAAGTGGGAATAAATCACATTTTTGCAAAAAGAAATAAGTAATTAACAAAAAAGATAAATAATTACGATATTTGGGAAAGTTATAAAACAAAAAAGCTAGAAAAGTGATTACAATTGTGTTAGTATGAAAATGATATAAAACTCATTTGTTAAAATCATTTAATTTAGGTCATCTCTCGAGATATTTTTATTATTATTCATTTAATTTATTAAAACCTCTTTAAAGTTTAAAAAATCTCACGACGCAATCATGTGTACAATATGATATAGACCATTTAGTCAAGAAAAAAGTAATTTTTATCAGAGAGATATACAAATATGTATAATGTTTGTCATTTGATTTTTATCTGGTTAGGTTAGGTTTGTATTAATGATAAAAAAAAAGGGAACATCAAGCTAAAACCAGTTCACAGAAAGATATATGAATTATCGTTTTGTCGCATTTATACACGTACTTATGTGTGTATTAATGCTAGCTCGAACGTTTCTCAAGTACGGATGTATTTTGACACGATTATAATTCGGTCAATATGCTGAATCAACCGCAAATCATCCTTAATATTTCCTGTTTATTTGTGATGCCTGTTACAATCTTCCATAATATTATATGCACATACATACACATGTGTATATGTATGTACATAAAATATCTATATAAAACAAATTTCTAGAAAATAATATAGTTAACAATATTAATACTATAATATAGTAAAACACTATAAATATTAAAACTAAAACACAACGCGCTAAATTTTGATGAAGCAAAAGTGATGCGTCGAAGGCAAAAGTAACATACCGCACAACTTGAAAATATTTCAAACAGTGATTTCAAGTGCGAGTCAAAAAAAAAAAAAAGTATAAAGAGGTCGCGAAGAGAAGCAAGAGAATAAGTTACGCTCGAGAGAACAAAGAAATGAACGCTCGGATTATAGAAATCTCGTGGAAGAGGAAGACAAAAGGTAAATCGCTGCTTCTCCTCGCGAAATCTTGAGATATGACAACGGCACCGTCTCTCAGTATCTTGTCTCTATACAGTGAGACGTGATACACACACGTGAAGACCGATCGGTAATTATCCGGACGGGACGACCTACTTACCCACTAAACTCAAAGATCTATCCGTCCGTCGCCTTCTCGCCTTCATCCCTATCGGAATTCTCTCTCATTGAGAAAACCCAACGAATACTAGCGCTGATGATGTGTCTCCGTTTTTCCCTCTCTCTTTTTCCCAACAACTTATTCTCTTCCTTCCTGGACCTCATCCTTCTTAACTTCGCACTCTCGCGGCTGCAGAAGACTTTCTCTATGTAGCCGGTACCGTTTGACTACGGATCGCACCGTCTGTAATCGACGCTAAGATGAAAGACCGTTAATATACTTGCGCATGAATTCACGCTCTCTCGTGCAGAGAACACACGTCGGCAATAACCTTGCGATTTTTTAATTAAAGTTTCTCCGAGATAATAATCGAATACAATCTTACAATTTAGCATCACTGTTAAACTCAGACAGGATAGAAAATAAAATAAAAAAAGAAAAACATTTGCAATGTCAGTGTCTTTTCGAAGATAAGACAATTTTTGAAGTTCTGGTTTTTGTCTTTTGTAAATAACAGACATTTGTCGTTTCTCGACTAAAAATGATGTTGTATACATGTGTCGCAATAACGTGTATAATAGCTTCTTTTATAGGTTCGTAAAGATGAACGAAAGATAAATAAAGGAGTACATACAGAGGCGTTTTGTTTTCTGCGTAACCGCACACTTACAATACATATCTTTGTGGCAATATAAATTCATTAAATTCTTCAAATGAAAGATATATTCATGAGTAATATTTTTCACTTGAGTAACATAGAAATATTTGTGGAAACTTCGATCGTTAACCCAGATTCTCGATAAACAGCGCAATGCACCACGCGAGTTTTGCGTAACCTCAAATCTAACATTGACATAACAAATTGTGTTCAATAAACGCACCGGAGCGTCGCGTCGCTCTGTGCGTGCGACTATAGCTGGAGATTTCAACGCTCAGAGTTGCAGAAAGATAAAAGGAGAGAGGAAAAAGCTCGGCGCGCCCGCGAGCGTTGAAATCTCCGGTCGATCTGTTTTCAAGACAATTGCACGCATAGCGCTACGAAAATATGAGCGATTGTGTAAAGAAAACAAAAACCGGTAATAAATACACACTCGAGGAAAAGGTAAAGGACTGTGCAACGACATTGAGCAACCTTCAGCGGTTACTCCAGTTTTCGCAGTCAGCAAAAATTGCAATATCAATTACGCAAACACAAAACTTCCCGCCTGGCCTTAGAATCGCGCGTCGCTTGATTTTCTAGTCTACTTGCCTGCTCATCCTCCGTGTCTAAGGACTCTACAAGCGCATTTTAATGTTTGCATTGCATTAAATTCAGCAACTGCCACGATGAGACAATAAGATGTTTTTATTTATCTATATATTTATCTATATATTTACCTATATCTATCTATATTAGACCAAATTATTCTATAATAGGTAGAATATAGAACGCAAAGATTTTGAAATAGTAACTTTCGCATTTTAGAAACTTGTATTCGAGATTCTCGAGGCTATCGAGACAACATTTACCGAATCTTTTCCTTAAAAATAATAAATGTATATTTCACGACGTTGCATCACAAATACGGAAATCGTGGAGCAATCGAGTGTTACAAATCGTCAGAGATGTCGTCGTCGTTATTCTCGCGAGTGTCCGTTTGATTGGCCGCGGCGTCATCCAACGTGACAGTGAGAAAAAGTCGCGTAGAAACGAACGCAGAGATGAGGTGATTACGTGGAGCTTAAATTGGGCGCGGAAGAGAAAATCAGTTATGTTTTCAGACGAAAATGATTTAGGCGATTACGATCTCTTACGAGAACAAACTGCATCGATTACGCGCGCGAAAATTCGCAAGACTCATCTCTAATAATGACGAAAAAAAAAAAAAAAAAAAAAAACAAACATCTAACGACCGTATATCGCAGAATTCATGTGAAGATTACGAAATAGAAATTCGGAGCCTACATCTCTTCATACTATTACGAAATAGATTTCCTTTCGCGGAAAAGTGTCATTCGCGTGAATTACTGCTGCTTATGCGCCAACGACAATTGCGATAGTACAGAGTGACAAGATCTAAATTTCGACAAACGTCGCGATGAACGTCGATGAACCGTTTGATAGATAGCATCGAATTATCGTCTACGTCGTGATGACTGTTCCACGATTACGCGAAAGAAGTTTATCAAAGAAAGATGATCGTGAGTCGATTACGCGCGTATATTTGTGGCAAAATTCACCAAAATGCAAGATTTTATCGACTTTTGAACTTTCATTCATTTTTATTTCAGTAATGATATAAGTGTAGATTGCGACTGACATTTCAACATAAACATTTTTGATTACTATTATAGTTGAGTAAATAATTAACAGCTGCAGATTAATGTTATTAAATTGATTTCTTTTTCGAGAATCTTTTTTTTCTTCTTTTGAAAGTCTTTTTACTTTTTTCATAAATATTTATGATAGGTAATAAACAATTATGAGAATACAACCACGTGTATATAAAATGTGACATACAATTTGAAAAACAGCAGCTTACAGTGGTATAATAAATCGTAAGATGAAAAATGTTAATCTCTCCCGCTGTCATTTATTGTCTAATCCGTCCGCATTAAATAAAATCGTATATATCGTTCAAGAAAGCTTCGGCGATTCTTCAATCTTTAGAAGTCGTTGAGAAATCGTTAGAAATCAGTTGATGCATCGGTTAGTGTTAGTCTGCGTCGACGGATAATGCTGATGCGCGCGATTTAGCACGAAACGGAATCATATGCACATCTGTTTTCATTCCTTGAACATACGAGCGAAACGCGTGTTAGAATTTCATTCACAGATATATCTATGTAAAACAAGCACATACCTATTATCTTTTTTAAATAAATTTAATGATTTTTATTTTTTTATAATCTAAAACTCTATTTCTTTTAATATATACTTTGAGCTGATCAGAATTTATTATATCGCATACTATTTATAAATCATAATTGTGTTTGTCTAAAAATTCTCTTACAGGATGCTCGTTCATAAATTAACGCGTTGCACTCAACAACGCGACAGTTTTATTTTTCTAATAAAACAGTCTGACATTATTGCGTGTTTGGCTCGGAAAAAAAACAAACATACAGTGATTTATTAAAATCTTAAAAAAAAAAAAGAGGAAAACGTGAAGAGACGACGGGATCGATGAGGGAAAGATTTGCATTCTTGCATAAAGCGAAAGCGCGACACAATGACGATGACTGCGCGATAACGCCAAGATTCTTAACGATTTCAACGAACTTCCGACCCGTCGGTGTTCCACATCGATGTTAAATTCACTCTGACAGACGATTAGAAATACACGTTATGCGTAATAGCGCGCGTGAGCGGAAAGACTTATTAGCGAATCTCAACCGATTGCGGAATCGCATCTGTCTGAGAAAACTCGATATAGTATGTGCAACTTTATTTATTTCTCGCAACGCGTAAGAAGAAAACACACTTGTGAATGCAATACTAAAGCATTTTTTAGATGCGCCAATTTCGCAAAATAAAGCGCCAAAAACAACGACATGCAACAGACTATAAGTTTTATAGCATATTTTTTTCTAGCAAAACGTGTATTCAAATTTATGAAAAATAATATCTACCCTATTTTCTTTAATTAAAAATAAACGATCAAGAACAATTAGAAACTGTTCAGTTCGAGATTTAGTCGTGTTAAAATAAAAATTACGAAAGTCAAAAGTAGAGAAATTAATTCAAAGCATATTAGAGACCAGATTTTGGTCGAATAGGTATGTGGCCTTGGAATATAAGATCCTGAAACATCTCAGCATCGGCAGGACATTAACCTTTCACTATTAAGTAATGCCCGATGAGATATTTCTGAGGACGTTATTCTTTCTTAAAAGATGTAAAACAATTAACATGTGCCTGTTACTACATGTCTTCAATAATCATAGAATGTTTGAGTTGTTAAAGAAAAAGAGAGAAAAAAAGGCAGACAGACAGACTTTTTATTGTCTGATTTAATTATACGTAAAATATTAGCATTAATTTATGTTAGCTACCTAATTTTAATTTATATTTTTAGAAATGGCGTCGGCAGCGGCAGAATTGGTAGCAGAGAGGGAGCCAGAATTGAGGATCGGAATGACGGATTCAAACAGGACTTTTGTAGGTGCTCATGGCCTCGTAAAAATGGCTTTGGATCAATACACAGAGATTCTCACGACAATCTCAGATCCACGTGTTAGTGACTGGCCATTGATGGACTCACCAATACCGACAGTTCTTATTGTGCTCCTGTATCTGTACATCGTTGTCTTTTTCGGCCCGCGTATGATGGCTAATAGAAAACCATACAATCTCAGAAAAGTCCTAATAGCATATAACGCGTTTCAAGTTGTCTTCTCGCTAGGAATGCTTTATGAGGTAAGCATCTCAAAATAAGTTTGACAATCGTTGTATAACATACGTTGTGCGTTCAAGAAAAGTTATATCTTCGAGGAACATGATAAATTTCGATATCAAGTTTTTGTTAAGATCACAATGTCATTTTTGTTACGTGTTATTTTTAGCAATTAAAAAACGCAACAGTTTTCATTAAATCATTTTTAAACATTTTTCATTAAAAAATTTCAACATTATTACAATTCTAATATTACAATTCTAATATATTAAGATATTAAAATGTTACAATGTTAATATTAAGATAAAAAGATTTGATATATAGGAATATACGCTACATGCAATAAAAAAAAAAAAGATTTTTTAAAATCAAAAAGGTAATTGCTCACGTCAAACATGAGAGATAAACACTAATAAATATCAATTCAAATATTCTATAAAAATATTTAAAATATTTTTTGATATTGAATCTCTCATTCGATAAAGAGTTTTGATAAAATAACATTAAAAAAACTATAACGACATTAAAACTACGTGTATTATAAAACATAATTAGAGAAGATGCAAATTATTTAAGCAATCGCTGAACGACAATACGGAAAATGAGAAAAGTGGGCGTCTTATATATAAAAAAATGCTATAAAAAACATATAATTTACGTGTAACCTCTAGGCGTAGAAACGTTGCTTGCAGAGAATGCAATAGCAACAGAGAGAATACAAGAGTAAGGAAGAAAACGAGAGAAGGTCTGAGAGAGAGAAAGCTCGATGACGCTTTGACGACCTTCTCCATCACCCTTGACTTTCGCGTCTTCTTATAGCCGTCATTATGTTCTTTCTATAAGAAGCAAGTGACGCGCAAAGTTCACGTTCCGTCGGGATCCGCGAACTTGTCTAGCAGTGGAAGCCGGTCGAACAGCTTCTCTGTCTCGTTATATAGGCTACGATGTAAGTATGCCATCGCATAGCTACACCGCATTTGAAATCGAAAAGGATCGCATAGTGCGAGCACGCTAAGATATCGAAGTTTACAGCCGCAAAACGAGTGCCATTCACGAGATCGACACGGTCATCAAAGTGTGACGCGGGTGAAAGGAGATGATTAGAATACTCGTAATCGCATAGATTGAGGCAAAAGCTTACTTCGGCTTGGGATTTCCATCAATTATCCACGCCACGCGCAAAACAAACGCGTTTTGCTATTATTGTACTCGCTGTATAAGCAAGTGATAATAATTCGTAAGACACGTTTTAATTAAGTTTCATTAAGTCTCAAGTGCAATTTTAATCTACGTACAAAGGTATCGATCGAGCAAATTATTTACCGACAAATAATTAAATTTCTTATCTATATCGTTATCTCGATTTCCATACAATAATCGCCGCCGATATAAATGTTGTACCAATGCTGATCGGTAGTCATAGGGAACGTAAAACCGGAGATTTTAAGAAGTGAGTGTACTAAACGACACACCGAACACACAGTCGTAAATTTTTCCATTTAAACCTGAACGATTTTAAACCACTCCCACTGTTGAACACAAATAAAAAAGTATACTATAACAGTTTAAAATTTTCGACGCGATTTTATTGATTTAATAAACGAAATATTTTGTGACGTCAGTCAAATTTTCCGTTGCATTGACAACGAGTAGTAATAATATGTGACATGTAACAAAATGAGCATTGTCGCTAGGTTCAAGTCAATAGGTTCTAAACAAAATTTGCGCACCTTGTGCGCACACGTTGTGATCAAACGAACATCACAAAAACACATACAATCTGACATTTGTCAGAATTATTATCAGAGTTGTCTCTTATCGTAAATTAATAGAAAGCTTGCCAATAGAGAACTCGCACATCCGATATGCCACATACGATTTCCGCTTCTTCGCTGGTAGCCTTGACCTACTATTGCATGGCTCCGTTAAGCAGATACCTTTATAAAGTTATAAAGACTTTGGACAAGTTTAAAATAAGATATCGTCTACTTAATGAATTCCATTTATATAGGTCGATTTCATAATCAATTCAATTTTTTTCTTTCGAACACGCATTGAGGTGCGAATGTTTTAAAAACTTAAATTAATTATTGTCCTAATTTATTTAATTGGCATTTTTATAATTGTTTCACAATTTTCGTCTTTTTTTTCTTCTCTGAGTTATTTCTCAACATGTCTTTTACAAGACTGTTTTATTTCTCCACTGATAATACGTATAAAACAACATGATAATACGTATAAAAAAAAAAAGAAAACAAATTCTCAATATTTTAAATAGTTACGATTGACTTAGAATAAATAGATATATATGTACATATCTAACTGTATTTGATTGACTTTTTTCTTCTTACATATCTAAATTTGTAAACATTTTAATATATATATATTTTTTTTTGTTGGTAGTTTTATGCCGTTTTCTACGTTTTACACACCACAATATCAAATGACAGAAAATACAAAAATAGGTAATATTTCTTAACGACTTTTTAACTCGCAGTTACTTAATCGATTTATGCGCTAGTGCGCGTTTCGTTAGCAACGAGACATCCTGTTTTCGACTTTCCACAAAATGCTAAGATCCGATGTCTGCCACTCCTCCGGCGCACGACTGAATATATAAAGTAAGATGCTGCGCTGAAAATCAAACGAGAAACGAATTTTTACTATTAATGAAACAGATAATGAACGGTTATACATCCGCGCGAAAGTTTCTTTTGCAGAAGTGACTAAACCGCATTCTTAGCTATTTTTTTAGAGAGTCGCAATCGTCGGAAACACTTTTTATATGTGCATAAAATGGGACAGATTTTCAAGATACTTCTGCTTCTTCGAGTCATCCAGCAATTTTAGTTCATTGCAAACATAAAAACTATGAACAGCTGTTGTTTTTATTATTGAGCAAATAGATATTTGCGTATCTTCTTTTAGAATAATACTTTGTTCACAAATTGTATACACACATACACGTTGTTTTTAACAATGTAGAAGCATCTCATTAAATCACGTTTGTGTTAAACTTCGCTATATTTCAACAGTTTTGC
>QVNW01001614.1:0-15099 GCA_014825475.1 Pseudomyrmex flavicornis
AAAAATTCAAACAAATTCAGAACGATGTCGCTGCAGTCGCTCCTTGAAGAATGACGAGCGTCACTTTCTTGTTGAACACACTGTATGTGTGTGCGCGTGCGTGCGCGTGCGCGTGCGCGCGCGCGCGCGCACACACACACACACAGAGAGAGAGAGAGAGAGAGTGTTTGGTAAGTGCCGTAACATCGCTATATATACTTATACACTCAGGGTGTCCGATAATAGTTGTGCAATCGTTTGTAGGCAGATAGAGAAAGAGTTATACTGACAAGGGAACCTCGCGAAGTGGAAAATTCTGATTTTGATGAAACTTTGCACACATGTAGGGAAGGTCAATATATGAATGTTGACATATTCCGTTGCTGTCCAAAAACGGTTTTAAGGGATGAAGTCATCCCTTATACTATATCGACTTTTCACTTTTTTAAATTTAGTTCGAAAATTATAGAAGATATAAAAAAATGTTTTATACAAAAAGTTTCATTTAAAAAATGTTCTCTATTTAACTATATTAATATATTTAAAAACACATTATTTTCAACAACTTCCAATACGTTTACATGACAGATTGACAACAAACAGTAAGCAGGCTTATCGACCGCGCTGACGACAGAAACGCTTGACAAAACAAATGCGACAGATCTGTCCAACTGTTACATTGGCCGCAAAAAGCATGTATAGAAGTGTCAAGCGCAAATTTTTTAAGTTGGGCTATGCTTATATTGCATTTATTGTTATTATGTCTAAAAAGTGTAGAGACAGCCAAAGTGTGATAAATATTAGACCAATCTAAACAGAAAACCATTTTGCAATATTTACATTAGTATGTTTATTATAAGATATTAATTTATTATAAGAATTTATGCATTTATTTATAAATGTAATGTATTATTCTCATATTTATTGAGTAATATAAAACATAGGTAGGTGCTTTCCAGCTACGTACACAGGCGACACTATGTAATACAGTGTCTACTAGTGTGAGTGAGACACACTGATATGCTCTTTTCATATAGTAACTAATTTGTTGCTATTCTAACAAATTTATTTTTTTTGTGTACTATTTATAAACGTATTAAATGTAAGTTTATGAATTAGAAGAATAAGAAATAAACAATTTCACAATAATGCGGGATAATTAGAATGCCAAAGTGTATGTCTACGTTCTTGTCTAGCAAAAATGTTATTTATATTTAATTTAATGATTTATATGTATGAAAAACATCGTATAGTAATAAATTTACATTCATATTATAGATAAAAGATAGCACTTTAATGTAGCGTAAAATTATAAAAAAAATTATTTATTTAATTTGGTCGCAAAAAAATGATAAATATGGCCAAAAACGCCAATTTTGACACATTACCCTTAATTTTCGTGGAAATCTGATGTGGTAGGTTACTTTCACCGCCGGATTTGTTTTCAGTGGTCAAAAATCTATTAGAAAACACTTTGTTTATTTTTTCAAGTCTCAAAAATGTGATGAACAATGTAAGCAGCATATATTAACAAAAAATTTGTTTGCGTTGTAAAAATGTACTTTAAATTATATTTAATAATAATAAATAATTATATTTAATAATAATAAATAAGAAAAATATTTGTATTTATTATTGCAGGTACATTGCAACATTTTTAGTAAAATAATAATGTAAATAAATACTAAATGAAATGTGTAAGACAGCTTGAGTATAAATAGATAAAAATAATTAAGATTTAATAAGGAACAAGTGGTCTCGCGGATTAAGTGCAGGGGCTGCGAATGTGGAGGTCTCGAGTTCAAATCGTGCTATCAAGCCTCTAGAAATTAATCCGGGTGAAATCTCAAATTAATTTCTCTCCGACAAGGTGATATGCCATTAATTTTCTTTTTTTTTTTTTTTTTTCTATGCGGGCTGTTGAAGCTTCTGACGACAGATCTGATCTGCGTTTGGTAACAATCTCTTGACGCTTCTGACGACAGATTGGTCTGTATTTGCTATTCTTTTGTTGACATTCTTTTGTTCTGGTAACAGATATGATGTGTATTTGACGCGATTTTGGCGCCAACAGACGATCACCAAATCTGTTTTGGATTTGGTGCGTCACTTTGGTTTTACTTTGCTAGTGGCAGACCTGTTATAATTTTTGTCTCATTTTGACATTTCACATGTTTGACAGATATGGTCGTTAAATCTTATCCTAAAGGGAATAGATGGATATAGATTTGGTCTACAAATTTTGCTGGCGGTTGGCGACAAAATCGCGACATCCCACAACCAAATTGTTTGCTAGGTGTATATACATATATATATATATATATATATATATATATATATATTATATATTATATATGGACTTCCGTTTCCGGCAGCGTTGGTGTGAGACTGTTGGTGACAGAGCAGAAATTCAGAGTGATAGTGTAAGAATATTAGGAGAAATATCAAGGTGTGTGTGAGTGGAAGGATGAGAGCTGGTGGAGTGGCGTGCGAGAAAGTATAAGTGGAAGTGTGAGTGAGAGAATAAGGGATGTTAAGGGCAGTGGGTAGGTAGGTTAGGACAGAGAAGGGACTGAGGTACAGAAAATGTAGAAAATGAGGGGTGCAAGTGTGGGAATTTAGAGTGTGTTCAGAGAATACGACTGGGAGGATTAAGGCTGGTTGACATAGGAGAAAGTGAGAGCGGAAAATATGGCGGAAAAGGAGGGAATAGGGTAGAGAAATTAAAAGGGAAAGGAGAGTGGAAGGAAAGATCGGCGAGCGAGAGCTCGCCGTTAGATGCATGGATTAAGAAAAAGAGGGATTCAGAAGTGGAAGAGAGGGATAAGAGGAAAGAAGGAGAATAAATTTTTAAGAAGAGTAGAAAGATGCAGAGGTTTCTAAAGGGGAAAGAGGGAAGGGAAGGGCAGGATAAAATAAGGGAAGACAAAGGAACAAAGGGGAAGTTAATGAGGGCAAAGAAGGGGAAAGAGGTTATGGGAAGAGCTGAATAAGACAAGGAAAAAGATGGGTAAATATGTGGAGATGATGGAGAAAATGAAGAAGGAGCTGGATGAGTAGAAGAAGAGGGAAGAGAGATTAAGAGTGAAAGGAGAGGAGATTAAAGAGAGGATAAAGAGGTTAGAGAAAAAGTTAAAAGGGATGGGGAAAGAGGGTGGTGGATGGGAAAAAGGGAGTGGAAAAGAAGACAAAGGAGGGAAAGAGTTAGAGGAAAAGAGTAGAACGATAGAAAAAAGCCGGAAACGAAAGATAGGGAAGAGAGAAAAAAGAGAAGCTATATAATAAAAGGAGTGCAAAAGGAAAAGAGAGACTGGAGATAGGGAGTTGAAAAGATTCTGAAGGAAATAGACGCGGAAGTGAAAGTAGAGGAAATGATGAGATTTAACGTAGGAAGAGAGGACAGAGATTTGGAAATCAGATCAGATCAGGGAAAGGAAGACGATAAAAGGAGATTATGGAATAAAAAGAAGAATTTGAAGAGAAAGAGAATATAGATAGAAGAGGATTTAACAAGCAGGGAAAGAGAGTTGCAGAGAAGGTTGGTGCGATTGCGAATAAAGAGAGAAGGAAAGGAAAAAGTGCATGGGTACAAAAGAATGGGATAAGAATAGGGGAGGAATGGTGGATTTGGGATGAGAAAAAGTTAGATTAGAGAAGTTCCGGCAGGTGAGAGAAGGAGGGCAGAAGATTGGAAGGGGGAGATCGGAGGAATGGAAAATAATAGAAGAGAAGAGTGGAAAAAAGTAAGAAAGGAGGGAAAAGACGGAGATGGGAAGGTGGAATGAAAAGGAAGAGGAATGGAAGGGAAGAGGCAACGTTAAGATAGCGTTTTGGAAAGGATGGCAGAGTTAAAAAATAAGGACAAAGGATTCTGGAAAGGAATGGGATGTGATAATGTTAATAGAGACAGGTTGATAGAAAGGGATGGGAAAAAATAGCGTGTAAGATGCCGAAGAAGTTTAATTGAGAGATGCAGTGAGCGAGTAAGAAGAGTAAAAACAAGAGCAATAGGATGGCAATAGAAATGAAGGAAGGAATAGAGTGGAGAGAAGAGAAGAGGGAAAAGGGAAAGGAAGGGATAATGGTAAGAAGGGTAAAACTAGGCGAAGATTGGTGGAGGGTAGTAGGGATTTATGTAGACAAGAGTGTGGGAAAGAAGGTAGACGAGATAAAGAATTGGTTGGAGAAAAAAGGAAAGGATTCAAAGACAATAGTTGGGGGAGATTTCAACGCAAGGACGGGGGAATAAGGAGGAGACGTGAAAGAGGAAGAAGAAGAAAGGGAGGAAGATAAAAGAAGGTCTAAGGACAAGAAAATTAAGAAGAAGATAAAGTTTTGGTAGAAAGGATCGAGAAGTTAGGATGCGAGGTTTGGAATGGGAGTATGAAAGAAGACAAAGAAGGTAAATTGACATATAGGAGGGAGCGGAGAGTCGGTGATAGACTATGTGATGGAGAAAGCAGGCTTGAGAGGTCGGATTGAGAGACTGGAGGTAGAAGGGAAAGTGGATTCGGATCACCATCCAGTGGTGATGTAGGTAAAAGAGAGGAAAAGAAAGGTGGGAAAGAAAAAGAGTAGAAAAAGCGAGGTGGGGGTAAAAAAATATTTGGACGGAAGAAAGAGAAAAGGAAATGGAGAGAAGAGATGCAAGAAGTGAAATGGGGAGAAGAAAAGAGAGTGAAGGAAGAATGGGAGGATATGAAGAATAAAATAGAAAAGGTGTTTGGAAGGGGAAATGTGAAAGATGGTGGGATGAGGGATGCAAAAAGGGGAAGAAAGTGATGAGAGTGAAATTACAGAAATGGAGAAAGGGGGAAAGTGATAAAGAAAATTATACTGATGAGAAAAGGCGGTATAAATCTCTGTGTGATAGGAAGAAGAAAGAAGAAAATGAAAAGTGGATAGAGTATGCCAAAAAGTCGAAGACGGCGGGGCAAGTATGAGAGGTGATGAATAGGGAAAGAAGAAAAAAGTGGGGAGTCGGAAACGAGATTGAGACAAAGGAATGGGAGGAATATTTTAAAAAGCAACTGGAGGAAGTAGATTGGAAAGTAGTGAGGGGAAAAAGAGACGTAGAGAAGGATGAAGAGGAGGGGTTAAGGAAAGAGGAAGTGGTAAAAGCGATTAAGAAAATGAAGGATGGGAAATTAATAGAGGGAGATGGACTTCCGGGCAAGATATGGAAATATGGAGGGGGGAAAGATGCAGGAATGGGTATGGAATATATGCGAGAGGAAAAGAAGGGGAAAGGATGAATAGAGGACTGGAATGAAAGAATAGTAGTGTCGGTGTTAAAACAGGGAGAAGGGAATAGAGTGGAAGACTATAGGGGAGTAACATTGGTGGAGACTATATAAAGTGTACGCAGAGGTTTTAGCGGGGAGATTAAAAGAGGTAGAAAGTAAGGGTTTAATACCAGAAAATTAAGCGAGAATTAGGAGAAGGAGGGGAGTGATGGATAATGTATACGTACTGAATTATTTGATGAATAGAAATGTGAGTAGGGAGGGAGAAAAATTAGTAGCATTTTTTTGTAAACTTGAGAGCGGCTTTTGACATGGTAAACAGGAAAGTATTATTAATGGTAATTAGGGAGAGGGGGGTAAGGGAAGGACTGATGAGAAGATGGGATTTGTATAGGGAGTCAAGAAATAGGGTGAGGGCGGGGAGAAAGATAGGAAAAGGTTTCTGGACGGAAAGGGGAGTAAGACAAGAGTGTCCGCTGAGTCCTATTTTATTTAATATGATAATGGCAGATTTGGAGGATTTTTTGAAGAGGAACGGTTGGAGAGAGGTGAAGGGGGAAGTGTTCTCACTCGCCTACGCGGATGATGTAGGGATTGATGGCAGAAGATGAAAAGGGAATGAGAGGAATGATAAAATGAATGGAAAAGTATTTGAAGGAAAAGGAATTGGAGTTGAACGTGGGAAAGTTGAAGGTGATGAGGTTTAGAAAGAGAGCAGAAGGGAGAAAAGGGTAGAATGGTGGTGGAGGGGAAACAATAGAAGAGGTGAATGAGTTAAAATATTTGGGATATGTCTTCCAGAAAAACGGGGGAAGAGAGATGCACTTGAGGAAAGAGAAAGTATGTAAAAAAGGGAGCAGCGGTGATCGGTCAGATTTGAGGAATAGGGAAAAGGAGGTTTGGAGCAGATTGGAGTAAAAGATTATGGTTATTTGATGCGTTGATATAGTCGGTGGTAGTTTTGGGGTGAGTATGAAGTTGGAGGGAATAGGATAGCATGGAAAGGATGCAGGAAAGATATATTAGACGGGTATTGGAAGTGCATTGGAAAACACCAGAGTATATGGTTAGAAACGCAGAAGAAGTTATTGAAAGAAAGGACAGGCAAGAGCTTGAAGGTTTGAAGATAGATTGAGAGGAGAGGGAAGAGAGGGAGTGAGTTAGCAAGAAGATGTTTGGAAGAGATAAAGAATAGAAAGACGGAGGTAGAAGGTGTAGAGGGGAAAAAGAAAGGATAGACTATTTCAGAGATAGGGGGATAAAAAATGGAGGCTATGAGAGAGAGAAAAGGAAAAGATGAGGGTGCAAGATTTAATTGATAAAGAGAAAGAAATGCAGAGGGAAAAAAGATGAGAGAGAATCAAAAGCTCGAGATATAATAGGTGGTATAAGGAGATAAAAGGAGAAGGGGTATCAGGATATTTGAAGAAGGGGTGGGGAGAAGGTAGGTGGCAAAGGTAGGCGAAATTTAGGTTGGGATCTGAAGTAAAAGGAGGGAGATATTGGGAGGAAAAAGGGGAAAGATTATGTAGGGTTTGGAATCAGAGGAATGGGAGGAGTGTGGGAGATGGGAGACGATGGGGAATTGGGAGGAGATGGTAGAGATGGTTTTGCGGGAGGAAGAGAGAACTGGTTGAAGAAACTGGAAGATTTCAGAAGGGAAGCAGAGGGAAATAGAACGAGGGGGCTAGGGAAGGGAAGGAATGAATGAGAAGGTATAGAATGAAGAGGTGAATGTTGGGACGAAAGAGGAATAAACGGAAGAGATTTGTTAATTTTGTACTGGCGGAAACCGAAGTTCATAAGATAGAGCGGTGTAGATAGGTAGATTAATATGTAAGTTAGTCAGTAAGTTAGCAATTAAGTTAGTGGTTAAGATAGGATAAGGTAGTTGATAAGTTAAGGGAAAGGTCAATCGAATACTGTTCGGCTCTCATAACTTACCTCCCTTCCTCTCCCCCCCATATTGTCGTCGCCGGGCGCATTACTCCGCCCCGGTTGGGTTGCGCGGGGAAAGGAGATTGCAATATCTTTGCGTTTTCTTCGACGGGGGTGATGTCGATCCAACGGCTTTCTCGCCGGCGCGAGCAAGTGAAAACGTTTATCATTGTCGACGCCCATTCGTCGCGCCCGGGATCGTTTTTCTTTCGGTTATTACGGATTACGAGCGGTAAGTGCGCCGCTTGATATAAAGGGCGAAAGTGACAAGCTCGACGGCGAAAGAGACGCATCTGCGGAGGAGCTCCATAAAGTAAATTACTATGTGCTCGCACGTACGTAAGATTAAGTTTGTTGGAATTTTAAAATATTGTAATCTTGAGGGAAATCAATTAAGAAATTACTTTATACTATACTGTACTATATATTATACAATATATATTTATGTAATACATCACGCATATATTATTTACTTACGTAAGCAAAATGCGGAGTAGTCACGTACGTAAGACTAATTTGCGATAATTTAACATAATCAAAAGACTTTGGAACTAAAGGGAACTTTAAATAAATTTAAATATAATGTATTAGATACCGCAGAAAATTAATATCATTTTTCCCTGAATATGTATTACAAAAAAAAACGACCTTCCGCGTTACCTATACATAAGATGATGTGACTTTATATAAATTGGAATTGCGCCACGTAGTTTTAGTATAAAGTTACCAAGCCACCAAGTGTAACGATTCATTCAAGTGTGAGAGATTATCCACAAGTTTGTATCTTCAAAAACAGTGTCCGCATATCTTTAACAAAAATAACAAATTATAACAAAGCAATTGTGGTGATCGTTCGATGTAGCCACTTTTAAACAAAGCATATTTGAAAAGATTACGGAATCGTGGAGAAGATAGTTGTATATGCGTTAAGAATTGTAATTTGATAATATTATTTCTCAAATGTAAATTGATGATTTAATATAACACGATTACTAAATGTTCTCACAAAGTGTTCCCATAGTATAAATCTATAAACATCAAGAGGTTAAATCATTCTTGTAGTTTTTTTGACATTGTTAAAATTTGTACATTTTTATCTGTAGATGATGTTGTGAAATAATTTTACAATTAAGTTGAGAGAAAGGATAAGGAAGTTGGGCCATTGAGCAATGTGATGAACCATCACTGTCATTGCCCAATGACTCAAATAGGATTGAAAAACACCAACAGTTCTTAGAAGAACTGGTGATGATCACGGGGAATGACATCGCCGCATTGTCAAAAGTGCAACGCGTGCATATGTCGACGGCGGCACTTACAACCGGCGCGGCCGTTGCTAAGGCCGGTGACCTGCTGGATCAGCGCGATCACTATAAATCGATCGCGAGATCGAGACAGGGCAGACTGTGATTTGACTGCTACCTCACTGTGTGGCTCCGCAAGCCGGAGAGTTTACCGCAGTGAGACGGCCGTGTAACAAGTGTTTATAACCAAGTATTGTAAGAGGACATAGTAAGGAGCAATAAAGATATTACTAAAGTTCAAAATAAGAAGAAACTTATTCTTCTCACCGGGTCAACCCCCTCGACTCTCAACAAATTTTGGTGGCAGCGGTGGAATCTCTCGTTCTCTGTGTCGAATACTGGACTCACCAAGAGATTTCGGTTGGATTGAAAAAAAGGATACCGGGAGAGAAGAAAGAAAGAACAACAAGGTTCTCGAGCCGGAACGTATATATTAAAAAAAAAAGAGAAACAATATATATTCATAAAAAAAACGTCGAAAGTCAACGTCGTTGATTTCCCGCTCCTAGAACAAGAAAAAAAAGCAGTTATTGAAAAGTGTCTTGCGAACAACGAGTCTGAAAGAGAAAGAAAAGACACTGCGAACTAACAGTCTCGAGTTACACGGCGACACTGATCTAACGCAAGCTAAGCAACGGGCAGTGACATAAAGCAGAGAAGAGCGGCTGGACAGCAACAGAAAAAAAAATTTTCTGAAATCCACTACCAGGGAAAATCCAGAGGGACGCAACAATAGATAGCAAGGACAAATTTGGGCCACGAACGAGAGGACCGGAGCAAGCATCCAGAAAGCGGCATCTAAGCAGAGATAGCGGTAGCAGCGAAGCAGCGGCAGCGTCAACGCGAGGAGAAGTTGAGTCAGCGGCACGACCACAGATACGACTACTGTAAGCGGAGATATGAGTCAGCTACTGTAAGTCAAATCATAAACTTTTGTAGACACGTGAGTAGCACACATGTTTAGTAATTGGCGATTGCGACGACGCAGAGTACAGTCCGAACAAGTTAGTAGAACGTTTAGAAGTTTTTCACCGGTGCAGGAACCAAACACTGCACCAGCGGCGTTATATCAGGGATCACGTGAAAGTAGGCGAAGTCCATTAGGGCAAAGTAGCGCGGAAAATAGGAATTTGTATCCGATTGTTGTAATAGAAAGAGAATTTCCGTTTAATTCAGACGGTAGTATCGCCGGACATTTACGAGACGTAGCAAATCGCGAAGAAGTTGAGAACGGTGGAACTCCGAACAGTGGTGCTCAAAGCGGTAGATCTTCTTTAGTTTCGTGAGCGAGCTATTTCGTAATACTGCAATGGATCCCGACGCGATAGAGCAAGTAGAAGACGAACAGGTGATAGAGCAGGCGCACGACGATATTGAGCGGGAGATCAATAGAATGCGCAGCGAACTAGTCACAGGGAATATCGCGGGTCGCGGGGTCGCGGAAACGAGCGGACAAAATATCAACTCCACGGACATGATGTTGCAACAGTTATTACATTCTTTCGAAGTAATGGGTACCCAGATAAACACAGTGACTAGACGTGTCGACGGACTAAGCGAGCAGCGGGTACGAGAGATCAACGTGCTTCCGGAGCATGACGTGACACGCGCGCGGCACACGTTGGCGCGAGCCGACGACGACGGAGTAACCCGAGAGCGCGATAACGCAATGGATGTAACCTACGGACGAACGACAGCAGATATTCGTAATCAGATCACGCGCTTACACGGGTATATGTCATTAAAAGAGGCGCGTGCCGTGATACCGGTATTCTATGGAAAGTCACATTCGTAATTATGCGAATTTTTGAGCGCTTGCACGTATGCAATGAAAAGCATCGATCCGGTTGACGAAGAGGCCTTACTAGAGGCGATATTGTGTACCAAGCTGAAAGGACAAGCGCTACTAGATTTCGAGACGCAAGATATTTGTAGTTTCGAACAATTAAAAACCGAAGTAGAAAATATGTACTCGGCTAAGAAGGGTACGACCGAGTTACAGCTAGAATTTAACTCAGTAAAACAAAAGTACGAGGAAAATGCATTAAATTACGGGCACCGTGTAAATCAGCTCGCCATGGAACTTTACGAATCCATGATCGAGGGAAAAGTACGTACAACGGAACAGAAGCGCACAATCTTGGAAACGATTAAGGAACAAACATTGCACCAGTATCAACTAGGGTTACGCGAAGAGTTAAAGTTAATGCGTGCAATCGCGAAGTTGCCACACTTCAGGAAGCGATAGCCGGAGCAAGCGCGGAAGAAAAGGCCGTAGGAATAAGATCGAGAGGCCGCGCGCCAGTGCAAACGCGTAACAGTAGTAAAAATTACAAATGCTACAAGTGCGGAAAGATCGGACACTACGGAAGAGAGTGCCGATCTGGGAAAACGGCATTGCCAAAACCGAGAAACGGAAGAGTGAATGCTATAGAAAAAAGTGCAGTTATTGCAAAACGGCGGGACATGTCAAAGAAAATTTCTGGTTACTGAACGGCAAGAAAAGTAAAAAGGAGGCTGTAAAAGCAATTCAGGCAGCCAGCGATACAAAAAAGAAAAGCCAAAGTGACAGCAGTGGATCATCGAGTGACAAAGAAGACAACGGGAAAAAGAAAAAATTTATGTCAGTAGCAGAGCTGCGAGTAGCCGAGCTAAATGCTGTGCAAGCAGATCTGAATATAATCACCGTGTCGATAAGAGAAACAAAGACAGGCGAAGCGGAATTGCTCTTCGACACTAGAGCCATTGTGTCGTTAATTAAAGAAAAATATCTAAAGGAAAAGACTTCAGCAAAAAAGATAGAAATGAAGTTAACAAGTGTCACAGGACATCAGGCATGCGTGATGGGAAAAATAATAGCAACAATACAATTGAAAGATAGGGAAATCAAACACCCAATCTACGTCATGAGAGACGATTTTTCAATTATCTATTAAGGCATTCTAGGAAACGATTTTATTACAAAATATAACGCCAAGCACGATTATAAGGCGGGAAAACTCTCGCTGGGAAAAAACGCTGCGATTACGTCCATTTAAGATCATAGAGCTAAAACCACGAAGCGAAACTATCGTAAGCAGTGACAGATAGTAATCAAATCGGTATCGTGCAAGGAGGGGAGACCAGGAATTTTCATAGGAAGTTGCCTGGTGCAACTGAACAAAAATTTCTGTCCCGTGAGCGTGATAAACACCACGGAAGAAACAATAAAAATAAGCACCGCGTACGTTAAGCTAGAAGCATTGGAAGAAGAGAGAACAGAAAACGAAGTGGCAAACGTAAGCATAAAAGCAGAGAAGTCAATGCGGCGCGAAAGAGTGAGAGAGGCACTGCGAACAGAGCATTTAAACCAGGAGGAAAAAGAGACTCTTTATGAAATATGCGAGAAGTATCAGGATGTATTTCATCTCGCAGAGGAGTCATTGACCAGAACAAGCGCAGTAAAGCACAAAATACCTATGAAAACTGATACCGCTCCGATAAATGTTAAGCTATACAGATTACCGCACAAGCATAAGCAAGAGGTAGAACGACAAGTAAAATAAATGCTGGACAATGGAATAATATGCGACAGTGAGAGCCAGTGGAATGCGCCACTACTAGTCGTTCCTAAAAAGATGGACGCGTCTGATGTGAGAAAGTTGAGAACAGTCGTGGATTTCTGGCGGTTAAATGATGCAACAATAGGTGATTTTTTTTCGTTGCCGAACATCGCAGAAATATTGGATCAACTAGGAAACGCGAAATATTTTTCCACGCTAGACCTGGCATCCGGGTACCATCGGATACCCGGAATGAGAAATAATAGATGAGGAAGACAGATGCAAGACGGCGTTTTCAACGCCACACGGCCATTACGAGTATAATAGGATGCCTTTCGGATTGAAAAATGCGTCAGCAACGTTCTAGAGATTAATGAATTCGATTTTGATAGGGTTGCAAGGAATAAAATATTTTGTGTATTTCGATGACATTGTGATACACGGTACGAACCTGCAAGAACACAGCAAGCGATTGCGAGAAGTATAATCGAAAGATTGCGAAAGTATAATCTAAAACGGCAGCCGGACAAGTGCGAATTTTTTCGCAAGGAGGTCACGTATCTGGGACACGTGATAACTGAGAACGGAATATCACCGAATCCGTCAAAGATAGAGGCGGTCAAAGAATTTCCGGTCCCGAAGAAAGTCAAAGACATACAGGTGTTTATCGGTTTGGTGGGGTATTATAGAAAATTTATAGGACAGTTCTCGAAGATAGCAAAGCCGTTAACAAAATTGTTACAAAAAGAAGTAGCTTGAGTGGGGATCCGAGCAACAACAAGCATTTGAAGATTTAAAAGAGAAATTAGTTAGCGCACCGCTACTCGCTTATCCAGACTTCGATAAGGAGGTCATCGTCACGACCGACGCGTCAGGTTACGCGGTCGGCGCGGTGCTATCGCAAAGTGCGGTAGGTCAGGACTGGCCGATCGCGTACGGGTACTGAATAGAACCGAGCGAAACTACAGCACAACGGGAAAAGAGTTACTTGCTATAGTGTGGGCAGTGAAGCACTTCAGGCCTTATTTATACGGGACGAAATTTAAGATTGTCACCGATCGTAAGGCGCTGATACTGGCTTTTTAACGTAAAAGATCCTGGATCACGACTCGTGCGGTGGCGTTTAAAATTAGAAGAATATGATTACGAGATTATGCATAAGAAAGGGAAAGCGAATACAAACGCGGACGCACTAAGTAGAATCTTCGCAGAAGTGTGCGCGTGCGAAGCGAAGATGAATTGTAAAGCAGTAACGAAGAAGAGCGAGAAAGCAGAAGAAGGCATGAGTGAGAGGCAAGAACTCACTGAAGAAGAAAAAAGACAGATACTGTACGAGTATGATTCACCGGTGGGCGCACACCAAGGAATAGCCCGTACGAGAAAAAGAATACGTATGAAGTACAACTGGTTTAAGCTAACGAGCGATGTAGAAAACTATATCTCGAAATGTGAATCTTATCAAAAGAACAAGTTGTCGCGGAAAATAAAAGTATCGTTAGTGATAACCGACACACCGAAAAAACTTTTTGAAAAATGCGTGCTTGATATCGTTTGTCACTGTTGCCGGTGACGAACAGCGGAAATAAATATCTGCTGACCTTTCAGGACGGTCTCACGAAGTTTAGTAAAGCTGTTTAGTATATCCGTTCCGAAGCAGGAAGCCGCGACAATAGCAAAAGAATTCGCGACGAAAATCGTGTGTGAACACGGACTTCCGGAGACAATTTTGACGGATAGAGGAACTAATTTTGTGAGCGAGTTGTTTAAAAACATTTGCAAGTTACTCCGAATAAATAAAATACAGACAACTATCATCCGGAAAGTAACGGCGCGTTAGAACGGTCACACAGGACGTTGGCCGAGTATATACGACATTATGTGAATGAGGATCAGACGGATTGGGACGAGTGAGTGCCGTACGCAATATTCGCGTACAACACGACACCACATACAGCAACGGGGTGCCCTTTGAGTTAGTGTACGGAAGATGCTCGGAATTACCGACTGCCCTAACTAAACCACCGTCAATGTATAATTTGGAAAATTACGCACAAGAATTGAAAGAAAGACTACGAGCAGCAAACCGCGTAGCGCGAGAGAAACTCAAGGAAGAAAAAGAGAAAGCTAAGTTTTGCTTTACGACGAGTAAGAAAAGGCAGATCAAAAAAGCTAGAATCAAAGTGGGTAGGATCTTATATAATATTAAAAAAGGTAACGGACGTCACGTATACAATCAAAATGGGACGGTGCACGCAGAATGTGCACGTCAATAGACTGAAAGCTTTTATACAAAATTAAAAAAGAAATGGTCACTTATCATCACTCCGAGTCCGAAAGAGTGATGAGTCGAGAGAGGCAGGCGGCAGCGGACGGACGCATAGGAAAACCATTTCCGGTGAGCACGGAGATGATGGCGACTCCTCAGGCGTGAAGGATGTTGCGGGACGCTCGGGGTACTAGCAGTCCTCGACGGAGCCTTCGTCGGATGACATTAGTAGCAGCGGATTATCCTCGGAAAGGACACAATGATGGCATGGAGGGGTGCACATGGTCCGATACATAATGAAGCACTAAAAAAAAATAATAATAATTTTTTTTCTTCTCGAAAAAAAAGGGGGAACACTTATGGGTTTCACCAGAACTAAAACAGAAACACTTACACTGTAGTGGCGGACACAAAATTTGTACGATACAGCGTTCAACGGGTTACTGATGCTCGTTGTCTTGAAGAACCGTGCTCCGGGGTACAAAAGACAGTCGCGAGGCATCTCGAATATAAAATCTTGGAATTAGTGTAAGCGATAAAAAGAAGCTCAGGTGACAGAAACAGCAGACTCGAAGTAAGACCAACGCTCGCGGTTTCACCGGTTAGGCGACACCGTTCGCAGAAAAAAAAAGATAATGTAAAACGAAATTTTAATTACAGGAGAATGTTATTAATAAAAGTAATACTTATCTTATGCATCGCGTGGAGTAAAACCGAAGATTCAGGGTATCACACAAGAAGATTTCAACACAACCCCGGCATGTATTACGAAAAGTACGGGTCGATGCTCCACGCTAGCGAAAAGTGGAGACTAGTAGTAAGAT
>QVNW01001615.1:0-20597 GCA_014825475.1 Pseudomyrmex flavicornis
TTTTTGATATATAATTATATATAATTATATATACTTATACACAAATTAATATTATTATATCTAATTATGCAAATTTATATACTGAATATGTCCATACAATTTTATACACGAAGAATTTCTTTTTTTAAGAGAATGGCTTCAGAGATATATCGAATCAAATTACAAAATAATACTATTATCATGTTAGATACAAAAAAATTATATAAAACTATATTTTTCAATGATCACTTTAAAATCACAATGTGACCGTTTGTCAGTCACATATAAAATTGTATGGACATATTCGGCACACAAATTTGCATAATTAGATATAATAATGTTAATTTGTGTATAAGTATATATAATTATATATCAAAAATTTTTTACCGAGGTATTACTTGTTAATGGAGAAAGTTCTAAAAACTAAAACAAATATCAAAACTAATGTTATTTCCTTAATTTAAAATAAAGCTCTATAAATTTTTGCAACGTTTTAATCAATAAAAAGTTGAGTCAGACATAATTTAAATATCAGAGTTTACAAGATTAGTATCTAAAAAAATGTTTACAAAAGTAGAGTTAATAATAAATTGATACAAGTTACACTTTAATAAATAGCTTTTTCTCAAATTACTTTTTACATGTTACATTTATAACAATTTTATTTTAACGAAATAAACATGGTCTTGCAAGTCGATCCCAAGATGTTGTGCGGAAATACGCGCGCGTATGTATATATGAACACATATATATATATGTATTCTTGTCACCGTAAATTTTTACACGTGAGTTTTTGAATTGAAATTTCAATTCCTAAATTCATATATGATACTTGGTTTGCATCTCATATATGATAGATCTTGTACACTCCCCTAACCTAACTAATTTTAAAATATTGCGAAAAAAACTCCTCAGCCAGGAGTCGAACTTGGAATCTCCGACTTTCCGGGCCGTCGCCTTCCCTATTAGACAACCGAGGCACTTACACGCGCGTATTTCCGCACATCTTGGGATCGGCTTGCAAGACCATGTTTATTTCGTTAGCATTTTCACAAGTCTTAATTCATCAATTGTTTAAATTTTATTTTATATCAGTGGTTCATGTCTTGGAATTGTCGTATAATAAATCGATAGTAGAAGGTCAATCGCATTTACATCAGCACAATGTGACAAAAATAGCGATAAATTATATCGGCGATATAAAGGATCGACAAATGGCACTATTAGATGTCAATAAAGACTTATATTTGGTTTTAGTAAGAACTACTGGTTTTGGGAAAGTTTGCAAAATAGGTGAAAAATTCGATTACTAAATATATAATCTATACATATATTATGGTTTCATAATTTAATAACTCCTTTAAACATATATTGTGCAGCTACAATGGCGTATAGTATTGCATGGGCAACTGATGCAAATGTATTAGCTGCGATGTTAGATGCAAATTTGTCAGTATGGCTATGTCCTAATTGCGTTTATTATTCTGATAGTAAAGTAATACGTCGAACAAGAATCGATAAAGAAAGCAGGTAACAAAATATCGAATTTTGCAAGAAAAACCTTACTTGTACATCTAAGAACAAAAATTATACACATATTATTAATATCTATACAGACAAAAACTTTATTAGACGTCCATTAGATGTCAACAGCTCCATGCGATATCTAATAGATATCTAATGAAGTTTTGTTCTGCGTGAGTTATAATGTAATAATAATATAAATATTTCACGTATTTCACAATATTAAAAACTTTTTTACAACACAGTGAGTTTGGAAAGCAACCCAGCATTGTAAGTGTTCGTAATGGTATTGTTATGATAAGACGAGGAGACGGTGCTGTTGTAGCTTCTTCCTTCTATAATCTATTTACAAGGTTGCATGAACATATATCAAATAAAGGATTAAAAGAAGCACTTTCGCTTTGTCGCGTAGCTCAGGTAAGATATAAAATACAGTTTAAATAGAGTAAAGCGAGACTAGCATAGGAACAAGTTGAGACCTGCACATATCTCAATAACCGAAATGCATATGGACATGTTGATGTTTGTGTAAGAAAGCGCAGAAAGCTGCTGTGTTACATACGTGTCTGGCCCGGATAAACACGAGAGTTGTTTTTGCTTTTCTGCACTAAAAATAAAATTATTAGTTTTTTCTCTTTTTAACTTATGTTATAAAGATTTATTAAAAAATTAATTATAAAGATTAATAAAATATATAAAGATTAATAAAAACCAGAAATTTTTATATAAATTATTAGTGTACTTTTTAACTTTAATGTTCATATTGCTTATTTATTTGCGGATTATTATAAAAAAATATTTTAGCCAACATAGATATGAGGCTAATTAGGTCACATGTTTCAAAGTTTAATTGTTTCTGAGATTGATTGCAGAGATTGCTTTTTTAATAAGTTACTTTTTATTTTTTATATTCTTAATTACTTCACGATATATTTTATGTTTAATTTTTATTATAAGACATTCAAATTTTAATTTTATTTTAATTTTTGTTAAATAAAGAGCATTTTACATATAAGTATTTTGTATCTTATAAATAAGATTAAAAACTTTAATAAAGATTTGATTAATACATCGAATTTTATTGTTTTTTAAAATAACATATAAATTTAGACTTATTTTAATTTATCCTTCAAAGTGGCCTAACATGCCTTATAGATGAGATACATCAAGCTACGTCAACTTTTTTCATCCAACAGTTTTACCTACGCAATATTTTAAGAATCTATATACACTCTTATTTCTTAAACTAGATAAATATGCTATTTTAAAACAATTCTTTCATTAATCTAGCATAATTGTGTGAAGATTTATAACAGTTTAAGTAAAAAGTTGCTCAACTAGTTTCGCTCTATTCTATGTTCAAAAAAACTTATCAATTTATATCGTGTGTATTCATCAAGATTGAGCTATGTATGAGAAACTTCAAAACATCTCATCTTAAAATTGTTTGTCACGATTTAACTCGTTGATTAAAAATTAAAATATTACATTGTTCTATGCGACAGAATTCTGTCTGTATATTAACCGCGTTCAGCAGAACGATTACTGACAATGAATTATCGTCTTGTCAACACTCGACGTTGATATTGATTCTACAAGTAAGAGCTGCTTCAATCACATGATTGTTTCAAAGCAGCTTAATTTTCTGAACGCAGCCATTGTCATATATTACAGAAATATATTACAGACATATGCAAACTTTGGTTTTCAGAATGAAACACTATGGACTTGTATGGCTGTTATGGCAACTGACAACAGAGATTTGCATGTTGCGGAAGAAGCTTATGCAGCTATTGGCAGATATGATAAAGTGGATTATATTAATTACATTAAAGTAATTATTTATTAAGTCGAGACTTATTCATTATTCATCATTATAATTTTATCAATATTCTTAAAAGTGTTTTTAATCTTTATATTTTTAATGTTTACAAACAATAATTATTGATGATTATTTTTTAAATTTTGTTAATTAAACTCTGAAAAACTAATTATTATAAATTTTCAGAATTTACCGAATACAACTGAAAGATATGCAGAAATGACATTGTTAGCAGGCGATTTATTAGCAGCAGAAGGACTATTATTGCAAAACGGCTTGATTAAGGAAGCTATACGCATTAACATTGAAGTTTACAACTGGAATAGGTTCGTTAAATATTAAAACATAATCACGATAAATATTATGCTTGGATTCTTTTATAATACTTTATCGATATCAGGGCTTTGGAGTTAACAATAAGACATAAAAAACATCTCCAAGAGATTTTACATGCGAGAACAAAATATTTGCGCACGATTGATAAGAATGAAATTAACCAAAGTTTTCTTACACTAATGGCACACACCTCACAATCGAAAAATCTGGTAAGTTATTTCGCGACAGAATTATACTAATAAATAAAAAAATAAAATAATTATCTCTAATTCAAATATCTGCGTATTTCAGGAAAATAATGAGAATAAAATACAAAATATCGAGGAACAAGTAAATATTGAACAAGATCAATCCACATCGTTAAGTCATGAAAAAGAAATTTAAGAACTTGAACATTCTATAACATTTTGATACAAAGAGAATAGATAACTGGCGCACAAATAATATGTTTGACAAACCACAGTTTAAAATAAAAGTACAACAGTTTTAAGAAAAACACAAAATAGATCTAATAGCAAAATCCTTTCAAAATAAACATTGTCGTTAAAAAAGCAACAATTTGCTAATTTTTTAATCTGCAGTTTTGCGTGACATTGTTGCATACCGACATTGTTGGAGATCTAATATTATTTAAATATAGCATATTTACTAATATGTACTAATTGTAAGTAAGAGGATACTGAAGCGACGGCCAAACTTCGGTGTTTGGCTGTCGCTCAGCCGCTACAATATGTAGCATCTTCTAATCGGATCAAGACAAGTATAGATGACATGATAGAAACAAGAATAGACGTATGTTTCTTTCTTCTAAAACTGTATTAATCTTGTCACATTTTTTCTTCTTACAAACTTTAATATCTTTTTCTAAAACGCTTAAATTATTTGTTTATAGCTCTAGAATGGTCTGGGCAAATTTTATTTTGATTCATACTGCCAATTTTGTATAGAAAGTGAAAATGTTGTCTACGTGATAACAGTCCATAAACTTTTTTGTTGTTCTTGTTGATTTTTGCCCAAGCCATTTTTTAGCACATATTTTCTTTTATTCTGAAAAGCATTTTTCATTCTGATCAATAAATGCAGAATAAATTGTGCACAAAAAAATGTTGGTAAAACATTTAGATGGTTTAGCATCTTCTTAAGTTATATTGCAATTTGCATAATAGCAATTTGATCATAGTAGAAGTGATCACATTTCAAATACTCACTTTATTAATCAATTAAGTTAAATTCCGAATGTTCGAATTGAAAATTATAAAACGTTACATAAATTCATAAAAAAGTGTCAAAAGATAAAATTATTATAGTAAAGACCATTGTTACCATTTTGTCAATAATTTATGTAGCGTTATTTCCATCTAATAGATAATTTAGATATAGCATTCAATAATTAAGTTTTTCTTGTAAATATATATATATATTTAATAAGTGGTGCACTTTGATATAACAATATAAAATATATACAATATATACATATATATACAAAACAGCTAATTGAATACGGCGCGCATATCGATTCTAGTAACTATTAAAAAAATCCTCAAAATAACTATGAAAGCTTTGTGTTTCCGCATCCAGTAAGATCATGGAGAAGCAATTATATTTTTATTTTACGCATGCGTCATTACATCATTGACCACGTGATAGATTTTGATAAATCCGTGTTCTGCTTTATTTTCGAGAAATTCACAGAGTTCATATAAAATTCATATAAAACTTATATAATATAAAATGTACATATATTGTGGTATATAATAACGATATTGAAGAAAGATTAAGAAACATAAATTTCTTTTATCGTTGCAACAAATATTGATATTCTCACAATTTGGCTGAAAAACAAAATTTATACATATTGTCAATTGCTTATAAAAACACTTACGCCTACATATTATTTACACGTTCTTTTTTCTGAAGAGTTTAACGATACTTCCTTGCATACAAAATACATGTACATTAATACACTACTGACGATTGAGACTTGCAGCGCGCATGCGTTGATTCTATCCCACGTTCTCCCATCACTGCGCACACCTCGTGCGCGCTCGCAGGGCACTCACGATCGCTCGGATACGTCGCGAGAATCTCGTACCGAACAAGGTGAGAAGAGTGGAAGAGCAGGGGACTTCGCGTTCCGTTTTCCGTTAGTATCGCGTCGCGTCCGCTCGGAAACCTGGTCGTACGACCACGAGTACGGCGACCGGGACAAAAAGAACGATAACAACGGCTGCGAGTAGCGACGGCAGTAGCGGCGGCGGTGGCGGCAGCGGTGTTCGCATTGTTGTGGTACGCGCACGTCAGAGACGATTAATGTGCGCGGGGAGGACGTGTGGTAGTCGCCGCGGCGACGGCGCCATCACCGCGGTAGGAAGATGTCAGACGCCGACTCGCAACCGTTCGAACGACTCGTGAACGGCGAGAGTAGCGTCGACACCGCTGCTGCTGCCGCCACTGACAGCGCCGGTGGCGACGGCAGTGAAACGAAAGAAGGAGAAGACAGCTGCGTGGGTGGCGGTAGTGGTGGTGGAAGTGTTTCTGGTGTCAGTTTTTGTATTGATGGTGTTGGTAATAACGATTCTGTTGGTGTCAGTGACGTTGGTAACAACAGCGTTCCCATCGTCGCGGTCGCTATTACCGGCGGCGCCGTCGGTGGCGCCTTTTCGGACGTTTCCCGTAATGTGACGTTGCTCGACGCCCGCGGCACGACGCCAGTGAGTTCTCGCTGCGAGACAACAGTGCCACGCATTTGTGGTGATGGTTGTCGCTGTTGCATTTCTGTCATCGACCTTGCATTATCAACATCGTCGTCTTCGTCGACTCGCGTAACAACGCGTACCGTATCCGATGATGACAACTGCGGCGGTGACGATATCGTCACGACAGACTGTCAAAGATTCACGCTAAGTAGCGTCGGAGCGGTTGCAACGAGAACGCTGGCGCTTGACGCCGGTAGCATCAACGCTAAAACAGTCAGTAGGAGTAACAGCGGCCTCATAAACAACACCACCGCTGTCGTGATTGTTAACACCGCGTCCTCGGTGTTTCACGACATCGACGAGGACGACGACGACGACGAGGAAGAGAAGGAGGAGCATCACCAGCATTACAGTCGCGGCAACATGGTCGCGGCAATGAACGAACATCTGTCGAGCGGGACCACGACGACGACAACATCGTCATCGCCGACGGCGGCGAACGCTGTACGCGCCGCCAGCAATACTGCCGCGATGTCGTCGTCATCAGCAATGAACACAATCGGCAGCATTAACAGCGTCAACTCCACAGCGACGATGACAATAAACAACACGATAAACATGGGAAGTAGCGTTATCGGTAACAATAGCTACAACAACGTGCGAAATCAAGAATTTCAAGAGATGGACGGCGACGTGGATGGCAAGATCTCGACCACGACCGGCAACGCCGGTATTCTTAGCTTTCCCTGCGATTTTGATCACATGTATGCTAGCATGACGGACGGCGGTGCGCCTACCGCCGCGACGGTTACCGCGACTTCGGCTCTCGGCGTCAGTCCGTTGCGCGGCAACGAACCACGGCAAAACGATCTCACGGAGGTCAAGCACCTGAAGGAGCTGCTGTTGCTGCACCTTGACCTCATCCAACAGCAGTCCGAGCAGATCGTCACCAAGGACAAGCTTCTTGCCGCGCTACGTCAGGAAAATGAGACGGTACAATGTCATGTACACGTGAAATTTTTTTTTTCTTTTTTTTTTTCTTTTTTTTTTCTTTCAGTGAGAACGAAGGAGAGAGAAGTTTTTTTTTAGTCCTTTTTCATGCAAAATTTATAATTTGTGTGATAGTGAATGTGTTACAAATTAAAAATAAAGAGGATAGATTGCTATTTTTTTTTCATACGATCTAAATTTTTTTCACTGATTCGAGCTAACTCGGAAAATTTATTTTAATTATGTATTCGTAAGTCGCAAAATTGGCGATGCCACTGAAAACGTCTGTTTTGGTGTACATTTGATGTTTAAAAGGTGTTTTTTTGGTAGTTAAATCACTCAACAATTGAGAAAAATGTGGAATGAAGTGAAGTGAGTGGCATTGAGCCATCAAACGAGTTTCATCTTTCGATTCAAAACTCTGTTCTATTCACTTGCTGTTGTTCGATTTTGTGTAAGCACCGCGTCATAACTGTGTGCTGTGTAAAAACGGCAAAACACAAGTTTGAGGCAAGGACACAAGACTTCCATGACAAGACATTATGAACGTATTTTTTAACTAAACTGATGTTTCAGTAATTTAAAAAATCTTTACAATGTGTTTATATATTTTTTCATATTGTAATAGTTTAAAAGTTATAACTGCATGCATATTAAATATATATGCTTTACATTTTTAGATATATATGTGTGTATATATATATATACAGTAGAACCTCGGTAACTCGAATCGCAAGAGAAAGGATATAAAAGTCGAATTATAGAGGTTTCGTCTTATCGAAGTTTTCGAATAACAGAGATCAAGCAAACGAGACTTCGACTTATAAAAGTTCTGTGTACGGGTTTGTTTTTCGACTGGTATTGGATCAGAAATAAAAATTTGATTTACAGAGACAATGTAAATATATTTATTACATTTTATTACAAATAAAGAAATTGTATGCGGGGTGACGCGACGGACTACGGTCACACGATTTGAGTCAAATAGCGAAACGAAGAAACATCTTGCTAAGTGTTACAGGTTGTCACTTGTTTTTTCATTGCGTTACAGATCTATCGCTTCAAGTTATAAGGTAGAGGGTGCAGTAACAGAACTTACGGAAGTACACTTCGAGTTGTAGAGGTCAAACAAAAGTATATTCGAGTTACAGAGACAATTTATAAACATAGGTCTTTCAAGAAAAAGAATTAAAGGAAGTTTATGTTTCAAATTACAGTTTTTGACACTGAAATGGAAGGGGACGAGCAAAAATTTTGTCTTACGGAGGTTTTTGAGTTAAAGAGATTCAAAATAGCAAGGTTCTACTATATATATAAAAAAGTAAAAGACACCACAGTTCACAAAATATTTAGCTGCTTTTTTGACGCACTCGCTTCGAAATTTCACTTAAAAATCATGTAATCGCATCATGTTCACAACGAAGATCAGTCTATTCATTTTTTGTGCGATTCAAAAGATTGTTTATCAAATTTCCGATCGTATTCGTCGTCTCCGTGATTAGCGTCGTCGACATTAATCGCGAGTAGATAGAATAGTATTCAAGTATGTCGTTTTAAAACTTGAAAAATACGTGTTCCGCAATTCTCGCCTTGTGTCCGATAAATATCGACAGAAGGACTCGCGATTTGGCACCATTTTGTAAAAACATACTACGTACCACACACGCGCGCGCGCACGCACATCCTGATGTCAATTCTAATTTAACCTCGCGATTCAACCCTAAATGCGCACGAGAAACAGGTTGACCATGAAGGTCAATTGCGCGATGTCAACACGTGGTGGCGCTACTTCCGCATTGAGATCGCACAATTGAGGAGAAAAAGGGAGACATTGCGTTTCCCTCCGCGAGAAACGTTCGATGGTACTGTGTGTTCTTTGTGATTCGAAAATGACAGTTAAGCCAAGACACGGGATAAAATCGTTTTGTTGCTCGAAGTAGGATCGTTGCGGCCACAAAAACTCGAATGCGGATTGCGGCTCGCTCTCGTATTCTTGGATCATATCCGGCACTACACAGTGTTCCGTTGTTCGCGTTAAAACGGCGCGAATCAACAAAGCGCGGGATTAACCATAGGACTTAACCTTCTTTGCTATAAGCGAGAGAGAGAGAATCATCAACATCGTCAAGAGAATCACTAATCGTAATCACAGAAATTTAAAATGATTTACGATCAAATGAAACATGAGACTGTGATATGTACACGGTACACGACAAGGAGTGTAAGAGTTAAAATTTCTTCATATATGTACATATACACACACGCACGCACACATGCAAACGTATGCAAATAAAATGTAAACATTGTGGATGATAAAACGATATTTTGTTTGTCCTATGTTACAGTTGAAACTACGTCTTGAGCGTATGGAAAGACGTGTTAGTCTTCAAAAGTTGAAGACTGAATGCAGCGAAAATTCCACTGGTTTAGAACACTTGAGCGTCTGTTCTTCTCCAACTGTCAATTCAGTGAGCACACCCTCAACCAGTGAACTTCACAGAAATGCCCAGTGCGACAGTAGCAATATTCTGCATGAAAGTTTTAAAATACGTCTTAACACCACTGGGGGTATTACTACTGTCAAACAGGAACCAATCGATAATCAAATTAAGGTTGAGATTAAGCAAGAGCCTAATGAGACCAGATTTGAATGGGAGGAGAAGAAGAAGAGACGGTTAGATCAGACAGTTGTATCTCCTGGTGGTAAAAAAAAGAGAGCAATCTCCTGTTCCTCCACTGTTAGCAATGATGGCATACAAGATAAAGTATTAAGTCAGATTCAGCACGAGATTAGCAGGAAGAGTGAGAGAAAGGCAAAATCTTTTACAAAAAAGGAATCCTTTCTCACAACGGAGGAGCACTATTTCACAGCAGTAGGGGATTCAAATTATGCATTAAGTCTAAAACAATCCAGTGCAGTAGAAACAGATAGTTCTTTAGAAGTTCCAAATTGGAGAGTAAAGGTATATACGAGTTGCTACACGATGGAAGGGACAGAGAATTTGGATGATGAGATTTTTAACAAGAGACATTTAAAGTTGGAAAATGACGAAAGAAGGAGAAAGCGATGGGATGTGCAGAGGATAAGGTTGGTGAAATTGTCTGATATCTTTTTGTTATTATAGTTGTTTAATCCAAATTTTAATTTTATATATTAAATATAAATGTAAATGTCATCAGGGAACAAAGACATATAGAGAAGTTAAAACAAAGGCAAGAACGTCAAAATCACCAAGCCACATGTTATAATATCAATCATACCGGTCCTTGTTCCTCATCTACAGAAGAGGAAACTGTAACATCTTTGTGGCCTGATGTAGAACAAATTCAAAGTCTTCAGGTGGATCCTCACTTACCAGTAACTGCATTTGGCGCTCCTATCACTAGTTTTACTCCAAGGTAAGAGATAGAAGAATATTTTTTTCAAATATATATGAAATTACATTTGTGAATCAATTTGTATTTATATGTTGTGTTTACATATGTATTTTTCTCTTTCTAGCGAATTTTCCTTACCTTGGTCAAATATAACGCGAATAAAATGTCGACGTCCTAAACGTTTAATAAGTAGAAGAAGATCTACGAGTAGAAGAAAAGTTTAGAAGACGTAAAAACAAACAACCTTTTTTTTTTTTTATAAAAGTGGACTAAAAAGTTTTACCTGTTCCATCAGTTTTAAACTCCTAAAAAAAAACCATGCTCCCTCATATTTGAACATTGCCATACTCGGATATCAGCGTTTTTTGTTACTATGCAATATAGGATAGGAGCACCAAAGATATTTTTATTAACTTTTTAAACATCTCCGAAATGTTGTAATATAATATGTATAGTTTATCTATTTTTTCTACATTTTTGTCGGTTAAACAAACTTATCGTCTATATTTGTTTGATACATCATATTCTAAGTTTTGTACACGGTGTTGGTCATTTTATTTATGTAAACATGAATATGTATCACACAATATATAACGAGTCTGTATGTCAATTTGCTGCTATTGAATATCTTTCAACTCCAGGCCAGATTTCTGTTCCGTTTCAGTGAGATGACAATACTGATGATCGCAAATTTTTTTATCTGTTATTATATATCGAATAATTTATATTACTTTTGTGATTTATTACATCTTTTGCTAATATAAAAGTTGTTAAAACTCATATACACTAATAATATATACTTCGTAAAAAATATTGTAAGACAATGTTAACCGAAGAATATATAATCAATTTTTAAATTCTAATATAATCCTTTGTTTTAGTATTGTATGATTCTGTACATAATATAAAGTTTTTGACAATGATGAAAAATACTCTTAAAAGCTTAGGAATCATAAAAACAGATCGCATTTGATTAACTCCAGAAAGTACAGTACAAATGTATTTAATATACAGATTGTCTCAACAAAATGCGTACTTTATCTTGGTGACAGATTCGTTGATGAATTGATAGATGTCGAGATCTTCGCGAAAATTTGAAGGCCTAATTGTAGCATATAAATTCAGACAAAGTAAGCTATGTAAATCTTCAAGCGAGCTTTATTATAAAAAAAAAAAGAATATGTTAAGAAAGATTCAATGATGTTGTGAAGATGAAGCTAAATCAATTGTGTTTCTTGTAATTTTTTTCACTGAAATATCGAGAAAATCTGTAATTAGAAGAAATTGACCATCTTTTTGACACAATCTGTATATCGGATTAAGGTTTATTATAGGCATAATCTCGATACATTGTTCGCTGCTCCTTTACACATATTGAACGCTGTATTGAGATTGACTTTGCAGACGAGAAGAAACTTGGACATCGTAAACAATTACTGAGAGCGCGATAGATGGCTCAGTTTCAACGATCGAAATAGAGGCTTTTTGATACTTGATAAACTTCCGCATTTCTTTAAGCACAATCAGTTCAAGCGTTTCGAGTCGATTACTTTTGAGCAAAGTTATACCTGGTCAATAAAATTATCTTGTGTATGTATGTATATATGTATGCGTGCGTGCGTGTGCGTGCGTATTTTACGTGCAAATTCAATCATTATAATATCTTCATTATAGTATCATTGTATTGTTCACGTGTTAATCATTTTCTTTACCTGTCGTATAATTGTGTTAATATTGCAAGAGAACTATCGAGTTCAATAGCATCTTTGAAACAATTTGTGATAATTCCGAGTTTATTTGCAGAGAGACTGTGGTATTACGAATATAAGAGATCGATTCGCAGATGATAATTTGACAACATATTATTCTCGCATATTTCAATCCACTATATCATAATTTTAAGAGCTAGCGTTTAACTCGTAATAATTTATCTTCGCGAATGGAAAAGAAAAATATACATTTTTCTTCGAAAATAGTTTTTTAGTGTACTATCTTTTATAAATATATATTTAATGAAAAATAAGTGTATGTGTGTATAGTACATATAATGGTCACAATGTACATACATACAGCACACACGCTAACATAATATTGGAAGATAGCGTATTATATATAACCGTCCGTAAAAAAACTTAGAATTTTACGAACAAAACAGCATTCGATGCTATGATTTTAATTTTCAATATGTTGTAAATTGTAAAATTTTTCTAGCTATGAAATGAATTATTATTGATTTGAATTGTAGTAAGTACCTATCAAACTATGTATACGCCTGAGAGAGAAATGTATAAATTATTTTCTAATACAACACACGTGTCAAAAAAAAAATTTTGTTGCGCTGGCTGTATGAAAGTTTTGTAAAGAAGAACTTTGTGTCTCCACACAATGTCGCATTTGCCTTAAACGATCTGCTATATAATAAACAAATACGTTTTAGAAATAAAAGACGAATCGATGGCTCTATCCTGATATGTATATAACTCTCCTCGAGATACGTAGAGAAAAGAAATTATGTGTATCTTCGAAGTTCACATGCGCGCAGATAAAAATTGGGACAAAAATTGGTGTAATCAGACATGTTCGTTCAATGCAATTTACTTTAAAAATAAGAAATTATTTGTTAGCTTATAGAAAACTCTGTTGTATCTCAACGAGTAAAAACCTTGTATGTGTGTGTGAAGAAATACGAAGTTGTTTCTCGGAAAGTGACAAGAATTATTACTCAGGAGAAAACAAATACAATAAATTACTACTGAAAACATAAAAGTATTGTCTCTTACTCTGCACACAACATCCACTAGGATTAATAATCATGGCGATGGCATTGTGAAAGCATATTTCAAGATTTTCAAAAGCACTTTCTGTGCACGATAAACGGTCCCAGTTCATCGTATTCCTGTCTGGAGATCCACATCTGCTGGAATGTGCTGAGACTGGCAAGAATTGAGCCGCCAATCCAGACTGAATACTTCCTCTCAGGCGGCGCGATCACTTTGATCTTCATGGTGGGCGGTGCAAGTGCTGTGATTTCTTTTTGCATGCGATCGGCGATGCCCGGATACATGGTCGTGCCGCCCGAAAGTACCGAGTTAGCGTACAAATCTTTGCGAATGTCAACGTCGCACTTCATGATCGAATTGTACGTTGTCTCATGTATGCCACAAGATTCCATGCCCAGAAAACTCGGCTGAAACATAGCTTCCGGGCAACGGAAACGCTCGTTGCCAATGGTGATGACCTGGAATTAAACCGTTACTCGTTACGTTTCATCCACTGACCATGCGGCTAGGCAATCCATGACGAGTTAACGCTTTTAATTAGATTAATACTAATGAGTGTACTAAACTTGCCAGTTTCTTTTTTAATCGTAACTACTTATAAAGGCAGCATTTTTTTTTTTTTTTTTTTTTCAAAGATGTTTTTCGGGTTTGAACAGCGTTAGTGTCATTTTTATAAAACCGACGTTTCGTGAACGTTTTCAGGATTTTTCAGTTCACTTCATCAGGATTTGAGCAATCTGATAGATACTGTAGTATCTTCGAATAATTTATTAAAAGTTTGTGTAGGTTTTTTTGTGTAACGCCAGAATTAACTTATTTACCTGCCCATCTGGCAATTCATAGCTCTTTTCTAACGCGGTCGATGCGGCGGCTGTCGCCATTTCATGCTGAAAATCCAGAGCCACATAGCATAGTTTCTCTTTGATGTCGCGTACGATCTCACGCTCGGCGGTAGTCGTAAAGGTGTAGCCTCTCTCCGTTAGAATCTTCATCAAGTAATCCGTCAAGTCGCGGCCGGCCAGATCCAAACGCAGGATTGCATGAGGCAGGGCATATCCTGAAAAAAGAAAATATTGCGATATATATTGTTTAATTAATATATTTTTTTTTTATAAGAAAAAATCCGATGTATATTTCAATCAATAAGACGTAAACCTTCATAAATCGGTACTGTGTGAGACACTCCGTCGCCGCTGTCCAATACGATACCGGTGGTGCGTCCTGACGCGTATAAAGACAGAACAGCCTGGATAGCGACGTACATTGCTGGAGTGTTGAAGGTCTCGAACATGATCTGTGTCATTTTCTCGCGATTGGCCTTAGGATTCATAGGCGCCTCTGTCAGTAGAACGGGATGCTCTTCCGGTGCGACTCTGAGCTCGTTATAGAACGTATGATGCCAGATCTTCTCCATATCATCCCAATTGGTGACTATGCCGTGCTCAATGGGATATTTGACGGTAAGAACTCCGCGTTTGCTCTGCGCCTCGTCGCCTACGTAGCTGTCCTTTTGTCCCATGCCTACCATAATTCCCTAAACATATTCTTGATTAGAAATATTTAACTACTTTCTCGTCGTGCAAATTAATATTATCGGATATATCTATCTTTTTGTTTTACCTGATATCGGGGTCTTCCGACAATGGAAGGAAACACAGCTCGAGGAGCATCGTCTCCGGCAAATCCGGCCTTGCACATTCCCGATCCATTGTCGATCACCAACGCGGCCACATCGTCGTCACACATTTTGTAATAATATTGTTTTCTTAAAATAATAATTTGTTTTCTTTCTAATGTGACGGAAGATTTCACGGAATAAATCAAGATTTAGCAAAATGCGAAAACGTGCTTTCGAACAGACTCGAATAATTAGAACAATCGGAAGAAACTCGGAAGACTAGTACTTTACACCGACTTCTGAATCTTCTTTGAGTTTCTTCGCGGAAGGAAGAGTTGCTTTATACAAACTCCCCTTCTCCTGCCGCGGATTCGCATACGTTTTTTACACAGAAACCTCAGGAACCGATAAATCTCACGCGTCGACTTAATACTAATGGATTTTTTTTTTACGACAAAAGCAGCACTTTTTTTATAGACAAGAGATTTGCATGTTGAGTAATTTCAATACGATGTATATGTAATTTTGTACACACAAGCTATATTATTTAGTAACAATAATTATATCGGCAAAAATATAATACTCAGATTTTGTTGTTAAATAATATGAGCGTTACTGTGATACGTAAAAACAAATAATTTAAGATACAGCTCGTTCTTTTGGAAATTGTATGATACAATAAAGTTACAAGTATGCTCTAAACAGGTTTTTTCTGTTGTTGTTATAGATATTGTTATATTATGAAAACAGAATTGGAAACAGCAGTTTTTCTGTATTTCTTACTTATCATAAAAAAATATCTGTAAGGTTTTTTAATAAAAAGAGACCTAATTGCTTTTTAATGTATGCCAATTACAACTGGAAGATGCTAACTCTGCTCGTACATGTTATCTCCGTGAATGCACGAAGTTCTCGCAGTAACTAGAGCAGTAACTACACACTTTTCTGCGTTTCCTCTACGATAGAGTATTGGTCTTTTCGTAAATCTTTAATAGATCGCAATGTTTTTAAGCTGAATGTAATTGTATCTCGAAAATTGTTTTCGAAAATAGAATCGAGCTCTATTCTATTTTATATAAAAAAATACATTTACGTGTTGAGAAATTATAAATTAAATTGCGATCGAAAAAAATCGAAACAAAAAAACTAATGTCTGTATGTTCGATTTCTTTTTCTATTTGTCACAAAGTGGCAAAATTAAATAAAAAACAAAAGTTCACGATGTTAATCAACTTAACACGTCTTAATTGTTCTAAACTGCACCTCCCACAAATGCACTTTTCTAAAAATAGATATAATCGATCTGTCAAAACATATACAAAGAGAAAGAATGTATTACCTTTAAAACAGTATATAAGTATTGTACAGATATAATATAGTATTGTATAATATTTTTCTCTGTCATAGTATTATTTGAATAATTAATTTCTGATAAATCGGATATTATTTTTTTATGTGAGCTTGTATTCATCGCGGTTTACCATCCTGTCTATTCGCGTCACCTGTTGATAACAAGCTCCATTCCTTTGAGGATATTTTACAAACCGAAGCACATTACAGAGAATCGCTGTTCCGTAGACTGATCTCGCCATCAGAGCGTCATTTATAATCACCATATTATGCCCATTAATTAACCGTTCGACTAATGATATTAATTAGGCTGTGAAATTAAGTACTCACTTTTGGAGTTTTTGCATATACCTCTCTTAATATTTTTCAACGGCATCGTGCTACGCAACGATGTAACGCGATGGAAAGGCAACGTACAAGCAATTTTATTGCACAATCATCAGAGAGTATCATAATAGATATAAAATATACAATTAAGATTAAAATCAAACGTATATGTGTCTCGCTTCTCGTTAGCAAGCAAAGTTATATGTATGTACAATTTTTATACAGTACACATTCGCGTTCAATTAACACAAGTATTTCAGAATAGTATGACAGAAATTAATAGGAAGTAATAGCGCAACATAAAATATTTTATAAAATATTCACTATATTATGTACGAGTTGAACAAGATATATCTTTAAATCCTTAATTCTTTTTCGGACAAAATATTTTTGTGTTTGTTTTCTTATCTTCTTAAAACCACAAACTTAATATTCATTTCAGATTGACACACACTCTAACAAAGAATAAATAAAAGCTTGTTAGCATAATTCTTTTTTTTAGATATATATATCTATATATATGTATATGTATATGTATATGTATATGTAATACAAATACTGCACAAAAAGCAGCATCACTTTCAAGATATGAACTTTTGTAATACAGCAAGTAAACTTTGTAAGAATAAATTTTATATATACATATATATATATATATATATGTATGTATGTATGTATATATATTGCCAATACTTCTTTCACATCATTATCACAATCTTAAAATATTTTTTTACTTATCCCAGAGACCAACTTCTTTCATACGCGTTTGAAAGTATTTCTCCAAGGCATTGGCACATCGGTAATATTCTGTGTCGGGACTATTATACAGTCTACAATTTGTGAAAATCCGCAGCATATCCGCTACAAATAATCTTTTAATTATATAATATCCAGAGTTTAAACGATCCTGCATAGTTTTGAGATCTGTAACACATGCATCATTATCAAATCTTTATCTTTTGGATTGTTTAGCGTTTTTATATTTTTATACTCTTAATTAACATTATACGATGTATATGCCAGAAGAAAAAATCGAGTAATTAAATAGATATTTTTTTGAAACTTACCCATGGGATACTTTATGTGATCGTAATAATCTGGAACTTCGTTTTTAACTACAGGTTTTAAAAAAGGCCACGCTGTGCTGTGCTTCTTTACACTATTCAGAACGCTACTCAACGTAGAATATAAAGACTCTGATGTATCGAGGCTCGCATCTATCGATTCTGAATTTGGAGCTCCTTTCGCGACGCCTCTCGTTCGTGTTTGAACCGAACTTTTCCATCCGGTCTCGTGAATTCCCGGAATAGATTCAATTGGGATGACTCTTATACCCTCTCTAAAACATGTTAAACCCGGATGCGCTTTCTGTATGTCTTGCTGTCTTTGATAAATCAGCTTCTTGACAATTTCCTTCTGCTTTCTAATCACCGCCGTGAATTCAGTGTATACAATCTTCGGATTCAATTCGCAATGCATTAATGTCGCGCCTACGTAACGCTTGATGTATCCTTGGTACATCGATTTCGGCAGTTTTATGTCTTTACTGAAGCCCTGCTTTTTGAAGTATCCGATAGCAAAGTCGTCCGCAAATGTGAGAAAATGCAATATATTATTTTTGATATGATAATCTTTCAGCATATTCATCAAGTGTGTTCCGTAGCCTTTTACTTGCTCGTGACTTGTAACAGCGCAAAATACTATTTCGGTGAAACCTTGGCTAGGGAACATACAGAAACATATACCGCCGATTGGTCGACGGTCTTTTATCAAAGCTAATGTTTTGTGTTTTCTATGGATAATAAAAAAGAGTTATCACTAATAAGTATATAAGAATATTCTATGCTCTTTTTCTATACTCTTATTATACATTAGACGTTACTCACGGATCGAAAACAAGTTGAGTAATATATTCTTTGGGTGTTCTAGGTAATTGATGACTGAACACATCTTGCAATCCTATCAGCCAAAGCATAGTCTGCTTTGACACTGGTCGAGTAAGGCTATTTCCGACTACATGAAACTCTATTATCTTCTTACTCTCTTCCATTTTTGCGGTTTCGTCACGCGGTACATTTGGTGGAAAGACCGCGTCCGAACCGGACATATAATTAGTATCATTAATAGACGCGACAATTTCAGCAACAGTCTCATCCGGAAGATCTTCGAGATTTTCTTCATTTTTCTTTCTCTTTACATCGGAACGTCCCTCAGAAATGGAACGTTTCTCCGGAAGTTTTTTTATTCCTGGACTAATATTTATTGTTGTAAAGTTATCCTTCTCATTTGGAGTAACAGTGACTTTCTCAAATTCTCCTGTTTTTCTTACTTGTTGCCTTTTCGTGTCTAAAGGCTGTTTGAATTTGGGATCCCATATAGGTGAGGTATCACAATATATTTCTTCTTCTAACATCTGGAGAAACCTTAAATATAAAACCAAGATACATGATTATTCTTTTCTTTTTTTTTATGTTGTGAAACATAAAAAAAAAGAAGAAAAATAGAAAACATACTTGGGAAGATGCGTCAAACACATTACTCTTTTGTCAGGTTGAATCTTCTCTCTATCAGTATAAATTTTATCTACTAATTGTTTGGATACTTGCTTAAATACAGCTTGCAAAAGCTCTTTTCCAAAGGCTACAGTAGTATTGTAATGCTGCAAGGAATCGCAAAATTGAGGTATATGGCAGTAAACAAGCCAGCGAGTAAAATTGGTTCTGTAAGCAACAGCCTCTTTTTCATTCATCATTCGTTTGGCGCTTGGTGTTTCAAAGCTCCAATAATTCATACAGTGTAGAAACATTTTGGCCATATCACAAATCATTTGCCAGTCTTTTGGTGGTAAATGACTGAATTTGTATAAAACAAAATTTGTCACTGCTTGCACTATGCTAAAATCTTCAAAGGGTGGCTTTTTCAATGATCCTTCAATGACTGGTTTTGTCCTATATATAATAGATCTTCTTAACAATTTGTACAAATGTACATACACTCTTCTAGTGTCAGGATCCTCCTCTCTTTGTACAGTAATATAAATATTCTCTGAATCAATAACCATCCCTAATAATCTATTAATTTCTTCTTCGGACAAAGATGACAAATGCTTAACATGATTCTCCAGAGAATGAGTACATCCGTGACATGGGTCGTAAAAGGTTACAAGTGGCTGTGGAAGTTGTCCGCTGTTTTGCGATTTATTAAACATTTGTGGATTTTTCCATCCGTTACATTTACATTCTTCTGCTTGACAAGCGCTATATGCTGATAGCTTCAACAATTTCTTGACTTGTGGCCAATTAAAAATCTGCTGTTTGCGTTCTTGTATTCTTTGGACATTGTTGCTCTGCGAACTCGAATTCTGCGGCTTGGTCGCATTAAGATCTTTATTGTTACTTTCCTGCGACACAGTGCTTGTAACAGGTTGTCCAGTCTCGCCCGAAGATACCAAACTCGTCTGAGAATTCACGTCCTCGGTTGCCATTCCTAAGAACATTTCATAATTTTTCACTTAATCGGAGTAAACTCTCTCTCTTTCTTTCTCTCTCTGTAGTTGCAAATTACCTTATGTCAACTCACTTATTTTACAACACAATCAATTTTTATAACTTTTTTCATAAATCAGATTAGATTAGAATTAGGGTTAGAGTAGGTAGGTTAGAATCAAACTTTCTGTGTATACAGATGTATGTTTCAATGAAAACGGAAGTTTGCTTAGTCACTTCAGATGGCAATACAGTTTCTCTCTTCCAACGGTCTCTCTTGTACATACCACTTGTCACAACAGCTGATAGAAT
>QVNW01001616.1:0-14133 GCA_014825475.1 Pseudomyrmex flavicornis
CCCTCAATCTCTCATAGATCGCCAGGTCTCGTCCTTGGTAATTGAGACTCGCGTCTTAGACCTAAAAAGGGACCGACGAGTGAGAATACATTAGACAGAGAAAAATCGGGAAATCCCGCTGGCCTGTCTGCGTTATCGAACTGTCTCACTCGACCCGTGCACCCTGACTTCCATTTTGTGTCAGTGCGGGATAAAATACACGTTCACTTGAATGTGTCGGTGTGTTTGTTGGGTATCACTACCAACGTCCGACCATAACCATAGGCTCAGGACGTAACAGATAATACACTATGCAAAAAGAAATAAATGGAAAGGAAGAGGTTCAGGAAGAATGATAACAGGAATAAGAAAAGGAATCAAAAAATTAAGAAATGCAATAAACACAGAAGGAATAATAGAGATAAATATAGAACTAGAAAAAGAAAACTGGAAAATACTATCAGTCTATAACAGAGAAGGAGAGGAGCGGACAATAAAAAAATCAGAAAAAATGTAGAAGAGAACAAGAACTAATTAGGAGGGGATTTCAACGCAAGGATAGGTGAAGAAGGAGAAATACTTTGGAATTGTCGGAAAAATAAGTTCGAAGGACAAGACTCACAAGAAGATCGATTGATCAAGAAAGTTGATAGAAGAAAAAAAATACTTAACAGTAATAAAGAAGGCTATGAAGAAGGATAGGATATTTGAAGGAGTTATGAAAAGCTCGGTGATCAATTACGCGATAACAAAAGCTAACACATAGGATAAAGTAAGGAGAATAGAAATAGGGTTAGAAAACAGAGTTGACTCAGATTACCTACTAATAACAGTAGAATTGAAAAAGGCGACACAAGAATGAGAAGAAAAGGAAGAAGAAACAGAAATAGAAATAGAAGACTAGTCGGAAGAAGAAAATTAGAAAATTCAAAGAAAATTTGGAAAAAATAAGCTTTGAAAAAGAAGAAGTACAAGAAAGCATCAAAGAATTAATGAAGAAACTAAGACCAGAAAGAAAGTTAGAACACGAAAATAGAACCCAGGATCAAGAAAATAGTGAGGTAAAACTTGCAAAGCGAGTAAAACAAAGCTAAACAAGATACTCAGAAAATACCGTAGAGGAAAAATCACAAAGAAGGAATATCTAAAAGAAAAGAAGACACACAAAGAAATATGTAAGATAGAAGAAAAAGAGCACAAGAAAAGAAAACAGAATTGATGAAAATTACGAAATATCGATGAAGTATGGAAATATATAAGGAAAGAAACAGAACAAGAGAGAGTAATGAATGAAAATATAAGAGAAGAATGGAAAAGACACTTCATGGAACTCCTAGAACAAACGGAGGAGAGAAAAGAAAACCACTCCAAGAAAGAGAGAAAGCAGGTTATGGAAGAAATAACAGAAGAAGAAGTAAACGAGGCAATAAGACTCAAGAAGAAGATCCTGGAAGAAAGCACCAGGAGAAGACAGAATAAAAAACGAGTTATGGATACACACAAATAAAAAAGAAAGAGAAAGATTAACAAAGATACTGAACTAAGTATGAAAAAGAGAAGGATAGCCGTCAGGATGAAGAGAAGGAATAATAAGTCCAATATACAAAAAAGGGGAAAAAATAAAGCTGAAAATTACAGAGGAGTCATATTAATGGATACGGCGTACAAGAATATACTAGTAGAATTGGTAATAGAAAAAAGACTAAGGGAAGAGGCAGAAAAGCTGAAGATATTCCCAGAGACGCAGGCAGGATTTAGGAAAAAGAGGGGATATATAGATAACATACAGTATTGAAAATAGCAGCGGAAAAAGCATTGAGTAAGAAGAAAAGTAAACTATACATGTTTTTTGCGGATCTTAAAGTGACATTTGACAAAATAAACAGGAAAGTAATGTGGGAGGACTTGAGGAAAAAAGAAATAAGCGAAGAGCTATTGGAAAGAATGGAAGAGATATACAATGAAACAAGAAGCAGGGTAAAAGTAGGGAAGGAATTTACAAAAGAATTTTGGATAGAAAGAGGCGTTAGACAAGGATGTCTTCTAAGTCCACTGCTTTTTATTTTATTTGTTTCAGACATAGAGGAATTTATGAGAAAGAGGCAGGAAGGAGGAATAACAAAGGAGGATTGAAAACAGGAGGATATTTACATTGGCATATGCAGACGATTTGGCAATGTTGGTAGAAACAAAGAAAGAAATGGAAAAGATGCTGGCAAATTTAGAAAAATACTTAGAAAAGAAAAAACTAGAACTGAATCCGGAAAAATCAAAGATACTGATATTCAAAAAAAGAGGAAGAAAAAGTAAGATAGAATGGAAGTAGAAGGAAGGGAAGATAGAAAAGGTGGAAGATTTTACGTACCTAGAATATACGTTCAAAAGAAACAACGGAGATGAGACATATTAAAAATACATGCAAGAAAGCAGCAATGGTCCAAGTATAAGGAATTGGGGAAAGAAAATTTAGAGAAGATTTTTTTTTCAAACACAGAATGCTAATGTTCAACGTCCTAGTAAAGAGCATAATTATGTATGCAGTGGAAATATGGGGTATAAAAGAGTGGAAGGAAATAGAGGTAATACAGGAAAGATACCTAAAAGATATACTAGAAGCGGACAAATGCACGCCAGGATATATGGTAAGACAGGAGACTAAGATAGAAAAGATAAGTAGTGAGACAGGAATAAGAGTCCTGAAGTATGAAGAGAAAGTGAAAAATTCATAAAAATATTTGCAGAAAGAATGTAGGAAAGAAATAAGATAAAGAAGAATAGGAAAAAAACAAAAATGAGAAAAACAAGGAAAGAGATGCTAGAAAAGGCAAACGTGAAACGATGGGAACTGGAAGCTAGAGATGATAAAGAAGAAGACATAATAGAGGCATGGAAAAAGGGAGCGGAAGAAAATGAAAGAAAAATAAGAAAAGAAAGATTACAAAATTTGACATTTGGAAGGAAGTATAACAGATAGAGAGAAGAAAAGCTGCCGAAATACTTAGAGGAAAAGGGGAAAATGAAGAAGATGAAGATAATAACTAGATCTAGGCTGTATAATGTAGAGAGCAAGTAAATACTGGACAGATGAAGAAAAAAGAAAATATGGAATGTGCTGGAAAGAGAAAAAGACAGGACCATATAATAAAATCATGCAACTATACCAGACAAGAACAAGAAGTCGATACAATAATGAATGGGGAAGGAGACGGAATAGAATGAATAAAGATGGTAATGGAAAAAAGAAGTAAAGTGTGAAAAAACAGAATGAGAAAATAACATATGTATATATAAGAATATTTGTGTAAATTTTACTACAAGCGTGAGAAGCGCTACCCACTTCGAAAGGGATCATTATTTTCAATTAAAAAAAAAAAAAATGATAGTAAGAACATAATTGTCACACAGTCATGAATTACGTCAAGGAATTAAAAATTAAAAGAAAATGTAATACTGTTGTCTTTTGCTACTGTGGTTGTGTGTTGTCTGACTATAACTGTGCCACTGTGTCGTACAAGAATGTATACATTAGTGTGGGATAGCTTTCTCTGTGTATGTGTAGTTAAAATTATTTCTGTTCAAATTTTATCAAGGATTGATAAATATATGTTATCTAATGATTCCGTGTTGGTCATTAGGTTTATTTTTCTGTAATGTATAACATTTCGGATATGAGTTTTTTACAGAAATTTGATTCAATGTCTAAAATTTTAGAGTTTCAATTAAACTTGTGATTATGGTTTATGGAGTGTCAAGCTGATGATAATATTTATGTATTGGTATGGCTTTTAGGTGGTTAAAATTTTCTTTAATTCTGTGTGGAATTGTCTTTTTGTTTGTCCCATATGACACGTATCACATGTGTTACGTGAAATGCAATAGACTATATGTTTTTGCTTGTTGTTTGGCACTTGATCTTTATGTGTTTTAATAAATTTTGATAGTTGATTCAAATTTCTGTATGCTAATTTGATAATGTTCGAGTTAGTTTTAATATTGTGGATGTGTTGTGTAATGTTTGATATTACAAAATACAATAGTGCCTTCCTTTTGGCTCCTCGGTTCCGCGAGCGAAAAGATATCAGGCAGATATTGTTTCGAGCTTTTGTCGGCTATTATCTCTGATTGGTTCGTTATCCTCACCAATTCGCGCGAAGCCTCGGCGAAGCACTTCTAGGAATTGGTGGGGATGACTCCCGGTATGATATCGCGGCAAAAATTCGACACGTTAACGAGACACTGTATACGGGATTAGAGTGATCGTTTTCATGCTGAGATGTGTCCTTTATGTGTTTATTCAACTTAGTTGAGAACAATGCTCTCAATCTTCTATTGATTGTGTTGAAAATTAAATTTATTAAATAGTTGTTCATTATGAGAGTATTAATACAAAATTGTAAATTGTTTTGATGGAATCTAGGGTCAGATAATAGTAGAACTCTGTCTATTAACGTATATATTGTTCCGATTTTATGACAATGAGCTCTGTGACAAGTAATGTAGAAATCTGCCTGAGAAGGTAAATTTGTGATACTAATCACAAACCAACCTTTTGTTTTTTAAAATAATGCTAATTATTAAAATAATATTTATTATTTCAAATAACAAAAAGTTATTACCTAACCGAAAACTAAAGACAGAGCACACGCGAGTTATTCATGTACTTCATATCATACATGTAGTTTAATGTTATAATAAATTAATTAGTATAGCACTACAATATTCGGTGCAGCCGCGCAAAGTTTATTTGCGTTAAATATTTTTTATTTGATAACAGTTCCACATAGGTTTTTAACTTTTAACACAAAGCGTCTATAAATGCATAATTCGACATAGTTACATTTTATTATAAGAAATTAAAAGATTAGGTTTATGTGGAGGATGAACTTTTTAAATATTTCTTTATAAAATACGTATATACATAATATACGTATTTAATATACGTGATTTTTTATTTGGCGTTATTGTTTTATTATATCACTTCTTTCGTAGAATAACTTTTATAAAAATCAATTTTGTAGAAATATGTGATAGAATTTCCCAGTAGTATTATATGTACAACCCTAATAGGAAAACATTTATAAAATTATGTGACAAAATCTTGCATAAAAATTGTGATTTGCAATTATATAAATATATTTTAAGAAATGGATGTAAAAACATTGATCTCTAAGAAAATATTTGTAGTTGTCTGCAAAATTACTTTCCAAATACTATTTCGGCAAAACACTAACGATATAGCGTATCATTTTAGCAGTATATTTGCAAAATTAAATTCAAAAAGGAATTGTTCAATTATTAGGAAAAAACTTTCAGCTATGTAATGTTTAAAACATGTAGAAATGTTGAAATTGCACATTAACACGTTGACTGCCAACCTACGAGATATCTCGTAGATTGTTTACTTGCCCGGGACACCGTGGCAGTCAACGTGTTAATGTATGTAAGAAATCAAATTACTTCATGTATATGTTTATAGAAATGCACAATGATTCTTAAATTACAATGTAGAAATATTGCAACATAAAATATTGCACATTACTGTATGCACATTATATTTTGTATTATTTACAAAATTTTATTTTGACAAAACTTATTTTACAATATTTTCACAATTTGCCTATTGGGGAATACTTTGTTTTTTGTGTGCGTTTGAGTTTTAAATTTGAGTAAAATAAGATAATAAAGTAAAAAGGGAATATGTATACTGCGTACAGAGGAGTGCACCATATCGTGCTGCGTCACAAAAAGTATTTTTCGGAAATTTCTCCTTTAGCTGCCCCAATCACCGCGCCGTTCTCTTTTAGTTTCTGCCAGCGGCCGAGATCAAAGGAGAACGGCGCGCGGTAGTAAAGACAGCCGGAAAAGAAATTTCCGAGAAATACTTTTATTGAACATGACGCGCAGAACGTCAAACCGTTATTGACTGGGGATCGGTACTAAGACCTACCGTCGTCCGTCACGTAATGAGCGTGCATGAGATATCGTACTGTAATCAAACTACTTTATGTATGCCTTTGTATAAAAGTAACGTTTTAATACGCAATAATGGTACACACGGTTCTCGCTTGTGAGCATACTCCCGCCACCTTGATAGAACCTACCTAGTGGAGGGGATTAGGTGGAACAAACAGACAATTTCTCTTGTCCTCGAATCTGTTAACTTGTAGGTAGTGTGCATTCTTGTGAGCTCCCAATAGTACATACATTTGAGTTGTAGCGCCGGTACATCTGACAATATGACGTCATACTACGTGACTTGAGAACTGCTACATCAAAGGTGCCGACACTCACTGTCGCAACTGGGTATGGTTAAACTGTGGTAACGTTCTAATACGGGTAAATTTGCATATGAAAGAGCGACCTTACCAATTTCAATGATCTTGATATTGTCAATGTGACCGTCCTGAATAACAATCGAAAGGTTTCAACCGTCGCTCGTTCTTCGTTACGAAGTTATGGACGAAAAAAGTTTCATAACTGAACCATAATTTTTCGACACCGTGTATATTTTAGACAAAGAATATATAATGTTTTAGACATATTTCTGTCTAATATATAATATTTTAGACATAACATGTCTTATACATAAATATTTAGTAAATAATAAAATTTTAAAAAAACATTTAAAATTTAAATGTAAAAATCATGATAAGAAATATTCACGTACGATATGTTCGTGTCGTAAGCGTGTAGACAGGGGAAGCTGCGCTCTCCCGCAGAGGAGCTACGCTCCTCTCCCTGCACCTCTTCTTCGAAAAAACTTAAGTTAACCCAACTTGTGTTCCTAGAATATCATTAATGTCATATGTTTCTTCGGGGAAGGAAGAGAAAGAAATACAGGGAGGTGCAGGAGAAAGGAACGCAGCTTCTCTCCTGCCTACACGCTTAAAACACGAACAAAAATAACATAAAAAAAGTAGTCTTCTCTTAATACTTTTAAGAGTACAGGGAGGGGGGCGGAGCCTCTCTCTCGCCAACACGTACAATAGTGTGTGACACAATCAAAATATTTACTTCTCAAATGTATACGATGTCGAAAAACGATAGTTCAGTTATAAAACTTTTCTTGTCCATAACTTTTTAACGAAGAACGAGCGACGGCTGAAACCTTTCAATTGTTACTCGGGAACATGTCCTTGACAACATATGTCAAGATCATTGAAATCGGTGAGGTCGCCCTTAATAAATGCAAATTTACCCAACAACTTTCTCTGACGCGGCACGATAAGGTGCACTTTTCTATACTTGGCGCCTTGTATTGAAAAAGTAAGATTTTTTGAGATATCACTCTTTTTTTTATTTATTCATATAATATGGTGCTTATATGTAAAAAGTATGTGTAAAAAAGCCTTTCTATTCTACATAAGACGTTATCGCGAATCGCAGGTTGCAAATTTCGTAAAACTGAATGAATCTTATTGGTTAAAGTAGTTAGACCAGCTAATCTAGTTAAATTAGTTAATCGTACTCGACCAACGTGATTAGCCAAGTACACGAGACCTACATGGATGAGTTCCAGATAGACATAAAATAAAACGGACACGGCAGGATATGTCAATCGGACACATCAAGAACTGAACACAAAACAGTCTGAATCGGACACAGTCCCAATCAGACAGTACCAATTGAACACGGTTCCAATTTGACACAAAGTAAAACGGACACACGACAGTCTCAGTCGAACACATGACGACACTCAATTGGACACACTTTCACTTAGACACAAGTTGAAACAAACGCACAACAGTCTCAATCGGGAGACTGAGCAACGGGCACATGATAGACACAGTTAAATCAGACACATGAAAAGCCCAATCGGACACAATAAACAACAAAATTTTAATCAGACACCTAACCTAAACAACAAAACTCTAACTAATTTATAATATGTCACTGCGAGCGTACATTGACAATGTGGCGAAAAATAAAGCAAGTTTTAACATACGTTTAACATACGTTTAAACTTTCCACGCAATTCGAGGTAGAACAAAGCGTTTGTTTCCTCCCTTGCGGGAGAAATGGACGTAGCTTCCTTCTGCTTACACGCTTACAACATGAACAAAAAACATACAAAAGTACTCTTGTTTTAATACTAGTGTATCCGAGTAAGACTGTCGTATATTCGTTATTTAATGTGTTCAATTGAGACAATGTCCGATTGAAACTGTGGTCGATTGAGTTAGTCTTGAGTTAGTCATGTGTCCGATTGAAAGTGTTGTGTGTCCATTTCTTGTCGAGTCCGATTGACATCTTGCTGTGTTCGATTTATTTTGTGCGCATCTGTAACTCAGCTGACTCACATCAGTGACTTATGTAAATTTATCTCACTTATTCATTCATTCATTCATTCACTCATTCCCTTCATTCGTGTATTTCTCGCGTTCTTTTCGATCTCCAAATGTGTTATTGATTTTTAATAACAGGAAAATAAGATTGAAGTCACGTTCTCTCTCTCTCTCTCTCTCTCTCTCTCTCTCTCTCTCTTTCTCTGTCTCTTTCTCTCTTTCTCTCAGTTTACGTGAATCTAGCTTGTATGTTCAAGAAGCAATCGTGTAGAACAGTTGCTCGCGCCGAGCTGCATGTATATATCTATCATGCGCAGCTAAATTCTGCTCCTGTGTTACACCATAGTGTAGGAAATGTAAGGAATATAAGATGAAGCAATCCGGTGGATGCGAGTAGTCTAAAAGTAGTGGAAAGCAGTGAGCCAATATGCTAAATTCAATATGGCCAACACTGATACATTACTGTCATGTGTCATGTGCATCAATGCACATGAACACAAAAAAACAGCAAAAGAAAAAAAGAATGCAGAATTCCAGAAATATCACGAAAATTTCTTTCGTTTCGATGACAAAATTGTTGATAAATTGTCTGCAATAGTTTTTTCTAAATTACAAAATTCGTTTCCTTTAGAAGTTGTTGAATATCTCGTACAAACAAGAACATATATTTGACTTCGAAAAAATAAATAAAGAAATTACAAAAATTAATATTGAAAAAATAAATAAATAAAATCACTTAAAACATATATGTAACATTCGTATTTAAAACATGAAAATCGACTTGTGCATGTTATGTATTGTGTATATATTATTATTATTATTATGCACGTTTAATATAATTAATTTTTACTCTAAGTGCTGTTTTTAATACGCATTTACCTACTACATTTAAAATATGCGAGTCGCCGCGTGGGTTAAATCTGATTGGTTGGAATTTTCAAGTGTCGCGATTATGCGCATTGCTTCACCTTATATTCCTTATACTATGAGTGCTTTCTAGCAAGACACCGTTACACGGTGAATTTCATAATTTATGAAATGGGGAGAAATGTCAGGTACTGCGGCCCCTAGTACACTGTAGTGAAGAAGACACACACATAAGCGAGCAGCCGCATACGTGTCTGCTCAGCGCTTCGACGAGCGGTTGCTCGATTGTGTGCGTAGGACCCTCCATTAAGACTTATCTATAAGACGGAAATGCAAGTCGCAGATCTATATATGTAATACTTCTATATCGCTAGTCGCGTATCTTCGCAATGAGAGGCACGAATCCCGAGAAAGAGACGCACGAAGTCCAAATATGAGCATATGGGTGGCAGAGCGTCATTATGCGCAGGCGCGTCTACTAAGCGAGTGCGAGCGAGAGACAAGACATTGAGAAGTAAGACGGAAAGAACGCGAGAAAGAGAAACCGGACTTTTGACGGACAATATTAATTACTGAATGTTCATATCGGAAGAGAATAATTAAAATTATAAATACAGGGTTTTTTATGTAATTAACGCCCTAAAATATCTTGATAAAACATGAGATTGGAAAAGGTTTAATGTAATCGCATGCGCACAAAGCAGCTGGATCTTGCGCGAGAGAGAGGCTACTATATTGTCTGCACTGTAACGTTTGGGCTTCAGGTCAGCACCGTACTAGCGATATATTACATATATGCGCAGATCACAGGTTTTGCGGAATTGACGAATCACGTTGACTGATTAATGTGATTAGTCAATTCCATAGTCTAGCTATACCAGTTGCGACACCACTTTTTTTGAAGAGACAAATTGTCAAAACACATGCATCAGTTTGTACTACGGAGAAGATAGCTGCGCCCTAGCTCTTATAACCTTATTTATAAAATAACATATCAGTGAGTGGAATGCAACGTGTCAATTACGAATAAATAGTAATATCAAACAAATAATAAAAACTTATTCTTGTATTATTATTGTGAAAGTGGTAAGTATAAATATAAAATAATTTTTAGAAAAATATTATTATTTCACAGATCTGCGAGGTGTTTTTGTTTGAGAACTAAAAATATTTCCTTACGTAATTTTGTGCGCTGAACACTAATCTGGCCTCAGAAATTGTCTATCATATCAAGTTTTTGAGATAAGTGGAATAAGATAGCCCAAAAATGACGATTTTGGCTATATTCATAAAAATATTACAGAGAAACTACATTAGTTTAAACATTTTTGTTAATTGTTTGATAGGCAATTTCTGAGGCCAGATTCGTGTTCAGCGCATAAACTTACATAAGAAACCACCATCAATTTTCAACCAACTTTTAACACCCTTAAATTTGCAGACCTGTGTTATCAATAAAGAAAAGAGGTAGATACTCTTGTGCAATGACAAATTGCAACAATATTTCTGAGCAAACACCTGTGTCTTTTGTTAAAAAACGCTTATAACACTAAAACTCATTTTTATAGTTTTCACATACATTCAAATGTAAGCGCGTGTACAATTCTCAAAATGGCGACAGTCACGTGACTTTGTCCCTTCTATATCAAAGGTGCCGGCACTCAGTGTCGCAATTGGTATAGCTAGACTGTGTCAATTCCACGAGACCTACAATGCGTCTGTGTCTTATGTAAATGGGCCCGTACAGTGTATTCTATAATTCATCTTTTCGCAAAAAGGTGAATTATAGATCACGAGCAGATTTAGAAACATTATGGAAATTCAACTGTAGACTTTTTGGAATATTTTTTACATGTCTCAAGAGATCCACTTTAAATTTTAAGTTAAATTAACTCATTTGTCATGTATTACTTATTGACAAACTAATAATGTAATTAAGTAATTGACACAATAGTTTCCATTTATGTTTGTCATTTTGATTTTAAGTGTAAGATGTAAAACTAACATATAAAATAATTAAGATATAAAAGAACGGTCAATACGAGATAAAATCAAATGTTCGGGTTAAAAAACTTCTTTATTCAAAAGTTTACAAACGTTTCGGTTCTGGTTTAGATCTTCTTCAGTGTGTGAATTAAGGAAAGGGCAGGAAGACCTCAGCTATTGCCAGCCGCTCATGCCCGAGGTTAATTCCGGTCACAAACTCGACATCAAGCACTGCGCATCAAGTCAACACTCCGGCAACAACTGACTGAGCTATTACCTTACAATGGTACTTCATGGCACGAGTAACGGTCTATCCCCTACCACTACAATAGTCGCAAGCGCTCTGAGAATGATTATGTCGTTTTATACAACTCTAAAAATGAAAAAATACTTGCATAACATCATTCATCAAAAGTATTCCGAAAACAGTTATATTAATAACAGTTTCGATTTAGTTAGCAAACTAAAGAACGTGGAGTTGCAGCCCGATCACTTCTGTGGTTTTATTATTTACGAATGTTCCAATTGAATTGGCTATGAGAAGCATTAAGATCAGGTGGAAGCATATCAGACTTAAGACAAAGATTCCTCTCACCGAATTTTTGAAAACGGTTGAATTTATTTTGTCGTCCACTTATTTCTCTTTTGATAATAAAATTTATAAACAAACTACGAGGTTTCGATAGGCTCACCGTTATCTCCCATCATCGCGAATATTGTTATGCAAGATTTGGAAAGTTATGTTTTAAAGAGATTAAAATTTAAACCACCATTTTATTTCAGATGACATTATTTTAACTGCACCTAAGAGAATTTGAATTACCTTTTGGATAGTTTTAACGGGTATAATGAAAGATTAAAGTTCAAAATTGAGACACAGGTGGGAGACTCTTTGAGCTTTTTAGATGTCAGATTGATAGTGTCTAACGATAAAAAAATTACGAGTGATTGGTACACAAGCCCACGTTTTCGAGCAGATATTTGAACTATCACTCATCACACCCATTTTTTTAGAAAATTGGAATTATTATTGATATTGTAGACATGGCTTTATTATTCCACCCGATGTTGCAAGAGAAGAACATAAAATTTATCGTCCAGACTCTCTTCGCGAATAATTATCTATTAATTTATTATTTATTAAGGATTTAGTTTTTAAGGTGATTAACAATCGTATAAAACATTTAATCGCCAACAAAATGAATTCTTTCGGTAAAAAAACAGAATCTTCTCTTACACCGAGAAATGTAACGAGGGTATTTGTCATATCATTCATCAATAAATTAATGAATATAACTTCCAAATCGTTAAAAAAAAGAGGGATCGTTGATAATGTACAGAAGTCTAAACAAAGTAAGAAAATTTATAAGAACTATTAAAGATTCGGTGGAAAGTGAACAACGAGAAGAAATGTAGTCTATCAATTACAATGTGACAATTGCGATGCTTCTTATGTGGGCTAAACCATGAGGAAACTTAAAACAGAGTTTCTAAACAGAAACCAAATAAATTACCGTACTGAGAGTGTATCTGTCGTTACGCATCATAGGATTGAAACAGACCACATTTTTGATTGAAATAATGCTTAAATTTTGGACTGAGACATCATATTTTAAGAGATCCGTTTCCAAGATGATTCACATAAAATTACAAAATCATTCTATTAACATTATGTCGGACACGGATAAACTCAAGCCGTATTTTCTATTTTTAGAGATGTATAAAACGACATAATCATTCTCAAGGCGCTTGCGACTATTGTAGTGGTGAGAGGTGGACCGTTACTCGTACCATTAAGGTAGTAGCTCAGTCTGTCAGTTGTTGCCGGAGTGTTGACTTGATGCGCGATGCTTGATGTCGAGTTCGTGACTAGCGGGATTAACCTCGGGCACCTGGACATGAGCGGCTGGCAATAGCTGAGGTCTTCCTGCCCTTTTCTTAATTCACACACTGAAGATCTAAACCAGAATTGAAACGTTTGTAAACTTTTGAATAAAGAAGTTTTTTAACCCAAACATCTGGTTTTATTTCGTATTGGCCGTTTCCTTTGTTACATCCTGAACTCCACGATCCTTTTCTGTTTGCAACAAAATGAAAAACTAACTTTAAGATTTGCGCCTTAGAATTACCTTTAGATAACAATCCTTGAGCAGAGAACAAAGGATCCTTTGAACTAAGATAAACAAATCCGTATCGCAAAATTTTTAAAATTTTAAAAACAAATTGAACCGCTCTTAACGACTTTCAAAAGGATATCGATCATTTATTCAACAATTAACTTGGATGTTTCGTTCGAGAATAAATCGCTAATATAAACTCACAGATAAATTAGACGGTCCGCTAATCTCTAGAAAAGAATGTTATGGGCACTGAAATAAACAGGAAATTGCACGTGCAGATAACAAAATTTAAATAAACAATAGATGAATCAGTGAGAGCAACCATCGATGATTGATGATCTTCTCGCTTAACCGGATTAACGAATGAGAGATCTAAATTTTGATCGATGAAGAGTAGGAAAATAAAAACTAATGACGATTGGCAAAAATCAGAAAGGTTAACGCCCCAAGCTCATCGTATATAAGGCGCTAGAACAACGGAGCGCGTTATTACCATTACTATTACCATAACCAGCGTTACGTTTCATTTCTTCAACTCGCCAGTCAGCTCAATTTAACAGTTTAATTTAGAGTCAGTTCGGTCATACTAGAAGATACGCGCTTTGTTCAGTCCAAATTCGGTTGTGAGAATTAGATCCTCTCACCTGTTGATTCAAACTGTCTCAACTTGACATCTGTGCCTGCGTATAAACGTGAATAAGCATTGTGACTTGTGACAACGCTCATCGAAAGAGACAACCAACTCATTCCACCTGAGTCCAGCTGACCGACTCCTGACTCTTGATCGAGTCACATTGATCGCTCATTACGATATTCTACTGCCGACGGCAAGCAGTAAGTCAAAAGAAAATAATATAACAATAACAATAACTATAGTAAGACAGCCGGTGGTTCCG
>QVNW01001617.1:0-14132 GCA_014825475.1 Pseudomyrmex flavicornis
GGAATCTGGATTCCTTTTGATCGTCGGGACGACGATCTGAAGAAGGAAGGGAGCAGTGTTGCGAGATGCGTGCTACGCCGACACCCGATATAGGATGTGCCGCCACGTTGTTCGTCGTTCGGTTGCGCGGCGTTTGTTGAACAGAAGAACGGGTTGGCAACGGGATTGTTTACGGGAGAAGTTCAAGACGATGGGGTACAAGAGTCGAAGCGGAGTCGACGTGCGCGGGGAAGCTCCGGCCGCTTTTGCATCTTCGCTCGTGTTACTTGTACTTTTATAATAAAGAGTGTCACGGAACGTACCGCGTGTCTATTTATTTCCGGGAATCGCGAAAATATCGCGGCGGCGACGCGACAATATATACACGCATCAAAACGCGATCGCGTGAATCAGCCGATAATTTATATCTCGAGCAATCAAGATCGATGTGTCTCGAAGAAAAAATTAACATTTGGATCAAATTAATTTATTATTCATAAAGTAACACGATTGAAGAAGACAGCTCTGCTATTTTTTAAACTTTTTGCGAAATAATCAGTTCCGTTACTTTATTACACGTGCTGCGAACTAATCATTAATTAATAACAGAGTCAACACTACTTTCTCGCGTGTATTTTGCCGCTCGTGCTCGCGCGATACATGTTTTTCACAACGAGTGTGATCAACGATGTCGCTTATCTCTCGAACAAAACACGACACGGTTTTTGATTGCTGTGAATCGTTGTATCTTTTTTTTTCACACGTATCGAAATGATACGTGTGAAAAAAAAAATTATGCGACAAATGAAACATTACCTGATACACACAAATTGAATCCTAGTAGACGGAAAGTTCTCGCTATGAACTACTACTAAGCGACGCGCACTGGATTATATTTTTTTTTTCTTGTTTGCCAACAAAAGTGAACGAACTCTCGAAGAATTCTCGGCGGCACTTTTGAGTTTTGCTAACAGATAACCGATTCGCGTCAGATAGAAGCGCACTCTCTCGGTGCGTTCGAAACGCACTAAAGCGCCTGTTGCGTCAAGATCTTTTCCATTTGCACATACGCCACCTCTCATTTCATATTCTAATTTTCAATGCGACTCTCGCAAGAACGCAATACGTACGCGGAAATGTTGTGCAGAGGGCATCTCTCGTATACAAGGATACACGTGTTAATTAATGTTATATTTTTGTTATAACGCTACGTTGAGTGTTACAAAGTTTTGAAGGAAGAAAAATTAATTTATATGGAAAACTAATTATTTAAAATGTGCGATTTCTTTGAGATCTTTTAAAAGCAACTTTTTGCAGTAAATGCGAGAAATAAATTACTAGATATTACATGATAAAATTATATTCAATTTGCAAAAGAAAGTCCAAAACATCTTCGTTTAAAAAAAAAAAAAAAAAAAACCATTATCGCAATGACTCGCGCAAAAAAAAAGCTGGCGGCTTTCTCAGGCTCCAAAAAGTCCAAACAGTCCTTATTGCATTTGGTTAGTTTGGATTTCGCGAATTTCAAAGCGGTCAGCCACACGGGCTGATTTCCTAAATGCAACAGGAAACATTGATTAATGCGAAGAACTCTACGAAATCCTTCTCTTCGAAATTTACATGAATGACAGCCGGTTCTCTGCGCTCGAGAATATGCAGATGCCGGGTATAAATCTTTACGGGACGATGCGAATCGAGCGGAAATTTCCATTTGCGTTCGACAACGCGAGCTGAAGTTGCTAAAGCGAATTCGCGAGACGCTCGATGACCATGACGAAGGTTATCGACTCGAGGATTCACTCGATCTACAGCTCACACACGATGTGTGTTGCTATTTTTATTCTATTACACGATCGAGTTATGTAAAGCAAACGCGCGACAGTTCGAATATTTAATGTAATAAACTCGCTTTGAGGAAATAAACGCCGCTTTGTCTTATTTTCATGCAAGTGTTTTTGCAGAGATTGTCATTCAAGGCGAGTGTCTGTCTTGTGAATTCTTTTTTTCTTTGGAACAAATTTAATATGCAAGAAAAAAAATTGTTGTCTGTAATCTTTTTTACACAACTTTTCTTTCAATTCTAACAACTTCTTCATGCAAAACCTGAAGAAATGTTGAGAACATCACTCGGAGCAAATGCGTTAGTCGCAATGAATGGAAACTTAATATTTCACGTATAAAAACAAAAGAAAAAACATTAGAGTAACATGCATCCATGGAATACTACTTACCATTATGAGGAAACTCTGCCTGGCTAGGCACGCGAATCAAAAATTGCTCAGAACCGAATTAAAACACCATTTGGTGTTCTCGCACAGCGATCGGCCAACGTGTTTGTGCGATTGCGATAAGCAAATTTCTTTGTCAGTTTTTTCTGTGCACTAATATCGTAAAAATTACGAACGAAATACCGCACGAATAATACTCAAGAGAGATTGTGCTTCACATTTAAACCTTCGTCTCTTTATAAAGTTCTTAAGGTATCTAAAATCTGAAAAGAAAATAAAAGTAACATTATTCGTCTCAATTTGTTGTTAACGACATTTGAATGAGAAAGGATAGGGAAAGAGATAATCGATTAGTCTTAATAATTGAACTCAGTTCAAGAAATATGCACAAAATGCTGACAAATTATTGTTATATTGGCCGCGTAATGAAGTTGTTTGCTATTCGATTATTGGATTGTGTTGCCGTAAATATGTCACGCAATTTCTTAACAATCCAGCTTAAACGATGATAAATTGTTTCTACTACACGAGCGTCTTAAATTTTCTTTTTCTTCATTTGATGATAAATGACTTTGTAAGTTCTTATTTGCTTTGCATTATGAACTGGCCTGGATTTTACATCCATTTGAAACTGGATTTCTTTTCTGTTTTACAATTCTGGTCTTTTCTTGTCTGTTTCACAATTTTTATTATATTGTATACAATTCTATTTTATTATGTACAAGGAATGTGTCAGCATGTTTGTTTAAAAGTTATAAAAGTATGTTGTTTAATATTAATATTGTTTATTTGTATTTATTGGGATCATCATCAATCATTTGTATTTATTGAGACTATTGTAAAAAATCTTTTTGTTTGTTTTTTTAAATCTAATTCGACTTTAAAATTCAATCGCGAATCTATTCTTCTTATTCACGGCGCAGCGTTATTGAAGAGTTCGAATAACCACGATTATTCACTATCGCGTTACACTTGAAACTATTATTACACGGCATATTTATAATCGCGTGCTACGTAAACGAGATAATTCAGTACATGCGCAAAACGATAAAAAAAGAAAATGTTATCTTCATTCAATAGATCTTTTGATATTGAAATCTTGCTGTGACTTTTTTTGCAAACTTTGCAAGGAAATCGCGTGTATTTCATAACGTTACGTAAACGCGTCTTTTATCGAAATGCCAATCTCGTTGTTTTTAGTTTTATTTTAATATAAAAAAAAAAAGAAAAAAGAGTTGTATGTGACTACTCACCGCGTATATCGACAACATAAAAAAGATATATCTGAATGAAATAGAAAAACTGAAATCAAATCACAAATGTGATCACATGCGCGGAATTTCAGCGCTTATCTCCTGGCTCAGTGAAATATTTCACTAGGTATATATATCCTGTTGTTGTCAAAGCTGTAACTCTCTTTAAAACACGTAACAGCGCGCTTTGCGTTTCTATGTGAATCGTCGCTACGTAAAAATTCCCAACTTATCCCGGTGCATACAAAATCCACTTTTGCATGTAGCTAGAGAGAGAGCCAACAAACGTGTTCCACATTCAGATTTAAAATTATCTCCCTATGTTATCTACAAACGTTCCCGTATATTGATCATTTTGTTATTGGTGTTTCCGATAAACCTCCTCTGCTTCACCATATGGCCACCTGTCAATCGAGTCTGAAAAGAACGAGAATTGTGTTAGAAATATCTAATGCAAATATGCAGTAAACAAAAATACTACAAATTTATTCTATATTAAAATGCATTAATATGAATTGAATATATGTATATACTATTTACTGTTTACGTAACAACATTAGAATATAAAATGCGCGAAGATCGAGCTTATATAACGCACGAAGAGGTCCCCGTTTATCTGACATCTGTCAGATCAAGTAACTTCGTTCGCTTACACCGAAGATCGCTCGCATTGCCGGTCGCAAACACAACAGGAAATTTACATAAAAAAAAGATAATTCTTAGCGACACGTTTATCAGCGCCAACACCGAGATAAACAATATTACACATTTTTAACTTTTCTAAGAAATATAACTTCCTTTTATTTTTCTTTCCTTGAACCTCGCAATCGCGATATACATATTTCTCGCGATAAGAACGAACAACCGTTTTTTATGTCCTTAGTCTTTTATGTCCATATATCTATACAATGTACTTTAGATATATGACGTTGTGGGTGGCGGGTTAATTTGGTTAAATCTAAAATATACTACCGAGCTCCAATTTTTTTCAATTACGATATGTCTGCGAGCTTGTCAGCTGCTTCGCGCCGTTTGCTTTAAATTAGTTCATGCAATTTCCTATGTGTTATCAGTCTCACGGACTTACGTAATCGGAGAGACAAAGAAATAAAAAGAACAAGAATATGTACACATATGCATGCACGGAAGAAAAAAGACTTGCTAGAATAGCAAAACATTACTACATGGCAAGAAAAATTTGCTAAGCTTATTGAGATTTATATTTTGCCAACAAAACGTTTTGTTGATGAAACAAAAACTTCAGTAGACTCAACAATTTTTCTTGCTAATCATATAATAACACAACTTTTTTTTCCGTGTAAGTACGTATCGTTGCCACTGTGAAAGACAACGAGTCACGCGCGCATCAGCGTTTTCTTTAGATTCCTCTAATTATCTTTAATTTATAATAATGACAAAAGTGATTTGTTTAAGAGAATGGCTGAAGCGATAGTACTGAAACTCGAATTCGGCTGCTGCTACGCTGTCTGTGCTAAGTTCAAATCGAGAAAAAAAACTGGATGGATCAAAACTCGTCCGTTTCGCGCATCTTTTCTACCAGAAAACTCTCCCCTTCCCCCCCACTCTACAGCCATTGGCTGTCAGCGGATGTCCCGCCAATCTCGCACGCAACACTATCCCCACTTTGCCCGCTTTTTTTTACGCGCAGTAAGATTCTCTTCTCGATTTGAATCTAATATAGTAGGTAGCCATCTAGCAGGTAGCGCCCTCTAGTCAAACCGAGACAAAGATAGATGACATGACAGAGACAAGGATGGACGTGTGTGTCTCTCCGGCTGTTTTGCTAAATCTGCGCTAATTTTATCGTCATACTTTTTCTTTTTACAAGCTTCAAAATTCTTTTCTAAAACATAAAAAATATTCGTTTATGTCACTAGAATGGTCCGGACAAGTTTTGTTGTGATTTTTACTGCCAATTTTGTATGCAAAGTGAAAATGTTGTCTATGTGCTAACAGTTCATAAATTTTATTTTTGTCCAGATGATTTTTTTTTAGCATGTTCTCTTTTTTGATTGCGGAGAAGCGTTTTTTATTCCGATCAATGAGTGCAGAATAAGTTGTGCAATAAAAAATATTAGTAAAACAGGATGGTTCGGCATTCTCTTAAAAGTCTCACGTCTCGTGATTAATTTATATAGTCTCTCACAGCGCTTAGAGCTTTGTACCAGCGCGATCAATAAGGAACGAACGAGCGGTACAACAGCAATAAGCATCAGGTACACGCAATGCGATTTGTCTTATAGCACTTGTTTCACCGCAAGTTAGCGGTAAATGCTCGCACGCTTTTATTGGACTTGATTCGTACAGAAAACTCACGAAGAGATCGCGTTTCTGTGATAACGAAGCGAAACGCGCGTCCCGAGTCCGTTTAGTTTATTCTTGTCGCTTACAAGCGGTGTCTATAAAATATGCTCGTAAAAAACGCTGGAAAACGACGTTAAGGACAATTACGATAAATGTAATCGCGGTATATGAACGAAGAGAGAGAGCGAGCGTTAATCGCTGCGTTAATCCGCAGAGTGGGGACAAAAGCATGTTCGTGAATTGCGTTGGATCTGCACCGTTGTAAACGACGCTTTGAAACGGCGATTAGCGATGAAACGATGATATGCCGATGCGATTAGAATAATGACCATCTCGCAGAAAACGACCCGCGCATAATCAAGTAATGGGCGGACGTCGGTTATCAAAATTACCGAATATTCGATACTCACACTCATCGGGTACGGGCTGTGTTTCCGCGTCGGCAGCTCGAATAATATTTTTAACGGCCTCGTCAGCCGACGATAGCGATATTCATTTACCTACGGATGCAAGGATTTTTAACCTGAAAAGAAAAATGTTAGATGAAGAAACTGCTAATATAAATACGCGTATTTTAATGAAAGATTGTAGTTCAAAAAATTTATTATAGTTTTTTCTTTTAATTAAATAGTTTGCGATTAATTTGTTTCGCAAAAAAAAAGCAAAGTTATTTTGCTGAAGTAGAAAAACAATTATCGGTATACAAAGATGATATGTAGAGAGAATGGAACATTTAAAATAAGATGGGATTTTATAGACAGCCCAATACTGGCGCGATATTGGCAACCAATATTGGGATATATTGGCCGCCAGTATCGATACGTACTGGCAGAATGCTGGGATAATAAGTCGGGCGCGATACCGATCATCGACATTGCGTCGATACTGGAATTTAACATCACGCTAGTATCGTGTACCTGTACTATTTCAGTATATCGGCATCTCCGACATCCGACGCAAAACAATTTCCAAGTCTCAAACGCGGCTCTAAAACTCAATTTGTATTCATGGAGATGTGGATCGCGATTTGAGAATGAAATTTTTTTGCGCTCAGAAATCGAAAGTGCCGTCCAATGTGGGTTACCAATGGCAAAAATCTCAACTGAATAGGTGCACATACGATCTACTTTCATCTTACATTTTTGATTTGTGTATGCGCGCATCGTGCGCGAGCAACACTCTCCACTTGAGAAAAAGCTTCTGATTTGCGATATGGATGGAGATTTTTGTCAAGCATCCGGCGGCGACGGAGAAATTTTCAAAACCATCCAAAACTTTGACACAGAGAGATAGCGCGAACTTGCCGAACTCATAAAAAATTCTCTTCCGTCGGAGAACGAACGAGTTACGAAGATGCCACGAAAAGTCGTCGTCGTCGACGCCGCCGCCGCTACCGGGTGTCTCGTTCTTATTTGCATCTCAATCGCAGCCTAACGTCTCCCCTGGCAACGGCTATGAATTTTATTTCGGTCTCATATTTCTGGTCCCTATTGTGGTGTGCAAGGCGCAACGCGCCGCGCACTCTTTTGCTATCAATCATCTCCGTCGCCGCCCCAACTCGCCACCTCGAGGCTATATTCTGAACTTTTGCGATGTCCCGCGCGAGAAGGCGACGACGAGTCTTCGGCGTTCTCCTCTCTTGCGCGAATTTTCACCTATCCCACACTTCTCTTCCCATCCTGCTTTACCGCCCACGATCCCGCCGTCGCAAACAAGAATTCCGCAAACGCCCTCGGGGCCGTGAAATACGTGAGGGATGCGCGTCTAGACGCCGGAGATCCTTCCGTGAGAAAATACAGAGAGCGGGTGATCTTCCTGCTTCTTTATCTCGGGAATATCTCGGTTAAACATCGCGACCAGAAATCTCCGGACGGACGGACAAAACACAACGCGCGACATTCCGCGCATTTTCAATTTCGTCGCGTCTCTTCCGTTTCTGCGCTATTGTTGATCGTTTCTATTACGTATGAGAGTAGGAAAGTTGTATGTAAAGTCCCGTGAGGAGAATTTTTTTCTCGGAATGAGAAAAAGATGTATACATGTATTTATGTATATATGTATTTCGAGAAAGCATCTCTCGAGGAATCCATTTAAAGAAAATCGTTCATTTCTATTTTTCGGTTCAACATTTTTGGCACGCAGCGCATACGTGTATTGAGATAAAACTCGATAATATGATCCCGTCTGCTTTATAAATGATAAAATCATATGTGATCAGCAGGTGGCTCGTACGTCAGCCTTTAATCATCTCTCTTCTCGTCACAAAGAGCCCGGCTCGGGCAGCAACATTGATTCGATATTATCGACTGAAATGGAGGAAGCCACGGCGGCTAAAACTCATATCAGCTCGTCAATTCGGGTTAAAGAAACGGCGGGAACACGTGGTATATTGACAGGCCATTCACATTCTTCTTCAATAACAATATTCTATTAGTATCTAATCCTGACGCATTTTCTCTTTCTTTCCCGCGCGACGATATCTCGTGAAAATAGGGAGAAGGCGAGACGGTCCCGCGTTTCAACCCCTTAGGGACATTCGTACGTCGCCTTAAAATCGCAAAATTCGAAGAAGAGAGCAAGTGTGTTTTCAAATATCGAGTAACAACGTTGATATTTTTAGGCAGATCGAGTGGAAAGTTCGATTGATCACGAAATCGAAATAAATGGACTTTTGTTCTGCAACAAATTATCTACAATTTCCAAACACGCTTTTATTCGTTGCAAGAAGTCAGATCATATGTTAAATATTCAAAACGCAAATGTGACACGAGGGTTTTACGCAGCAAAAGTTTTGTTCCGAGACACTTTTTGCAGCGTAAAATAGTAACGCCAAGCGGTGTTACACAGCATTATTATCTAGTATTGATCAGACCGTGGAAAGTGAATACGAGAATGTGATATGTAGAAACCCTCGAACACAGCCAGTAAGAAAAATGTTTTAGCTTTAAAGTCCGTATACAAGTTTCAAACATAAGATATGTTTGAAAAAAATTACTTCCTTCTTAAGCTCCTCATAGGCAAATTGTGAAAATATTGCACAAAAATGGCATCATGTGATTGCACTAAGATGATACGCCATAACGCAAAAATTTATCAGAATAGAATTTTGTAAATAATACAAAATACAATGTGCATACATTAATGTGCAATATTTTATGTTGCAATATTTCTACATTAATTAAGGAGTCATTGTGTATTTCTATAAACGTATAGTAATTTGATTTCTTCATGTGCAATTTCAACATTTCTACATGTTTTAAACATTACACAGCTGAAAGTTTTTTCCTAATTGTTGAACAATTCCTTTTTGAATTTAATTTTGCAAATATACTGCTAAAATGATCCGCTATAATCGTTAGTGTTTTGCCAAAATAGTATTTGGAAATTAATTTTGCAAACAACTACAAATATTTTATAAAAGATCAATGATGTTTTTACATCTGTTTCTTAAAATATATCTATATAATTGCAAATCATAATTTTTATGCAAGATTTCGTCACATAATTTTATAAATGTTTTCCTATCAAGGCTGCTTTTTACTGTCTTAATCGTTCAATTGTTTGCTTACATATATAAAACTGACTTTGAAGTGTGCAAATATGTCCGATCGATCGATAAATCTTACGATGGTAAAATGTAACGCGATTCAATGACATCATAAAATTTCAGTGCTATTTGAACACATGTGCCGACTCAATTGTAAAAATTATGCAAAAATACGACGCATTGTAAAAAAAAACCTCAACTTTGCTGTGAAGTTTTTTCGCGGAACAAGTTTTCGCGGAACATCGCGACGTTCGAGCGTTCGCCCGCACGCTTACCGGAAACCTTCCGGATCGATAGCGCTCGTTTTTTGTCGCGAAAGAATCCCACGCAAGTTTCCAAACACAAACGAAAGACGAACTTTCCAAGTTGGCAAAGCGCGAATGCACAGGTCTGACTAGTCGTTCGGACGCGGCGTTTCTGCTTACTTGTTTTTTGGTTGCCACTTAGGTATATATATATATATATATATACCGCGAATTATACGGGCTTGGCCTTCCACAGCTGTACGTACTGCAGCGAGCACGATGTTACAACAGCGCGGACCGGCGCGGCGGATCAATAATTCTGAAATTATTTGCTCTAATTGCAAGCCTAAGTTCTTATCGATAATTAACGGTTATTTTTGTGCTTTCGGTCAAATGTACAACAACTGGTATAAGCTGCGGTAAAATTTGATAATAAATGTTTTCGAAAAATATATAACTTTGTCTTAATGTAATTTCTATTTATCTATTATTTTATCTATATTGTAAGTTGCAGAAAATCTTTTTTTCTTTCGCATCCTCAAACGCGTGGCGCAAAATTTTCGTCAGCGCTATTTAAAGCTCGCTTATCGAGGTGACAATAAAGCCTTGCAACGGGGAGTTCGTAAAATCGATATAGTTCTGAGAAAGCAGACGTTACGTCATATCATCGATCCGAAGCGCGGCGAGCGCTGTCAAAAGCATCCGAACAGCACGTCGAGAGAGACGTCGGAGATTACAGCAGATTCAATAAGATTCCCGGCTGCCCTAAAGCGTACGCGACACATGCATCGCACGTTTCCCCGCGAGATCTCGAAAGGGCCAACTACCGGCGGGAGATCCTCCGCGTAAAGACGACGGGAGAACGGGAGAGCGAAATGGCGCGATAGATATCGAGGAGACGTCACGTTCGCGCGACACGGAGCTTTTCGGCTGCGAAATCCTCGTCGGTACGGCCGTGGTGGCGTAAACGTCGTCGGCACGACCGCTTCGGGCCGTGTCAGATTTTGCAAAACGATACTAATAAAGGCGAGTAAACACGCGGAATAAACAACAGAAGGGAAACAGGAACGCTCGCGTTATGTCATCCCGCTCCGTCTCGTTTTCGCGCGATATCGAAAATTGTGCAAACAGCAAGCGGCGCGCGCTTTTGCACATCGCAATTGATATTTAAACGCGCGCTCGTCGAATGACGCGCCGCTCGGTTACACACGGCAAGATAAAACCAATTCATTGATGCGGCTCGTTTTTTCCGAGATTCCCACGGCCGCGTAACCGCATTTTCGATAAAACCCGATGGCGTGAAAAATGCGCCCTCTTCTGTAAACACGGGACGGGAATTATCGATGTCGGTGTTTCCGCGAGAGCGTGACAATCAAAGTCGATTTTGGACAGAAAATTAACCCGCATGCGCGGACAGTTGATTTTGATTATCAATATTTATCGATAAAATGACTGCTGAGCAAATTTGAGGCAAATTGTTATATAAAAGTCCAATCAAAATCAACTCTCGCGCAGGAAACATTACGCTTGTATATGATTCGCTGCACAATTTCGCGCATTGTGTTGCCAAATTGTGTCGTCAATTAATTAATATTGCAATCTCTGCCGCAAATTAGATGGAATTAGTGGCTTCGGCAAAATGTATATTTAGACGCTTCAAACATTACACGATATATGTATAAATGGCAAATAAACGAAACAATATCAATTTACCAAATGGGAACGACATCATTCTGGCACATCTTTCGCGCACACTTAAAAAAAAAAAAAAACAAGTCACAATCGAAAAACGCGGGATTATAATAGAAACGCCAACAGTTAACCGGTTTGTACGAGTTTTGTCCGGTCGCCGCTATTTTTAAAGCTACGTAAGGCTACACACGCTACAAAACGTAAATTCCTCCGCACACACATACACAATGCGGCCGTGAAGCTAAATCTGGAAGAGCTATTTCCATACGTGCGCGATTTCTTCGTATTCGATTTTTATCTAACGGAAACGCGCACAGTCATTCATCAGTTACAATGGACGATGAGTAGTGTACGCGGCTTGTGGGAGAACAAAGAAATAATTGCGGTGTTATTTAAGGTGAATCGTGTTATTTGTCAACGGTATCAAAGTACAGGGTCATTCTCGTTACGGTAAAAAATTTTTAAACAAAGCACATTGGTGCAACTGTTAAAACCAAAGTAATTAACAAAATTTAATTTAATTTAATCAATCTTTTGTAGAAAATAATGCATCTATCTTTACAACTCGCACATTGTTTGTTAAAATTGTGAATTCACATTTGTTAACATGTGCTTAAATGTTTAATAATTACGCGTACATCTTGAATTATACATAGATAAAATACGCTTTCGTAAAAAGCATGTGACGTCATGTCGTTTTTAGTGAGCAAATGAAGTGAAATGTTTTGTGTATATAATTATTCAAACGAATTAATTATTTAAACGAAACATTTCGCTGATTAATTCCTCTTCCCTTCTCTCTTCGATCAATAATTTCAACGATTATACCCGACAAATTGTTCCCGTCAACTATCTATCTACGATGTCGAATTCGTTAGCTCGTTTCGACGTCGAAACATTCGCTTCGCGCATTCGTCCGATATGACCACCACGTCTGTTTGTTTGATTGAATTTTTTTTTGTCACAAGCTGCTCGCTTGAGCATTGATTTATTTGCATGTAAAGCGCGCGCCATGACCTCAAAGCCCGATCAAATTTATGGCATACGATTTTCCATGTATAATCGCACCGAGCATCGGCAGAACGCACGCCTCCATCCACTTTCGATAAATCTCGCTCGATAATGCACACCGATAAAGTCTTCGCAACCTGTCGCATTTGTCCTGCGCGAACAAACTCGAGTAATACAGTTTTCTCCGTGTGTGATCCATACATACGTGTATTTTTTTACACGGACGTTAATAAAAAAAATAAAATAAAGCACAAAATAATAATGTCGCCAGGTTGATGCAGGTTGTGTGTGTCGAGTTTTTTTCCACCGGCAGTCTAAACGGTTCTAAATTAAGCGCGATCGATACAAAATACGAGTTCATTTTATCGCTCATGCGTCCGATAAAATTAACGAGTACAAGTCAAGCAAGTTGGAAGATCGTCAGAAAATCGGTTAGAATTTTTCATAGATCGTACTTACTTTCTTCTCGAAAGAACAGATGGAAGATTTTTTTTTTTTTTTTGAAGACTGGACTCAAAACCTGATAGGAAAATCTCTTCGGACAAGATTCCTCGCTTTTTCTTTCGGGATTGAAGGATCTAGATCGAACAGTACGACAGTTCACTCGACCGACTAACAGTTCGACAAAACGTTACGGACAGAAGACAGTTTTATACTGACCCCCCCTGCAGTATAGTCTCCATGTATATCTATCTACTACGTTTGCCACATTGCGTGACTGAGAGAGAGAGTGTGTGTGTGTGTGTGTGTGTAAGTGTGCATGTTTGTATTGAACGCTCGTCCGTGTCTGTTTGGCCGACGCGAAGTGCCGGGTTTACATCCACCATTACGTCAGTAATGACCAGACAAGTCTAAACGGTTTTGTGGGATAAAAAAAAAAAACACAGTCTCATATTTCTCGCATTCGGAAGATCCTTCTCTGATGATCGAGAAAAAAATCTTTCGAGAATGATCCGCATGAGTAACGACACTGTAGCTGACGCTCTAGTTTCGGTTCTAAACGTTTTTTGTTGAAATTTTCATTTAAAAACAGTTGACGCAATTCTGCTTGAATATGTTTTGAAAAATGTCTTGACTTTTTTTGGAAAAAGCTGACTTTTTAATTTTTATAAATTATTTAAAAAAAAAAAAAACTTTAAAAGTCTGCGAGATGAAGTGGGTAAAGAAAATAAAACGCTCTTGACGCTTTGCAGATCTCGTATTCGTTGAAATTTTTTTCTCGTAATTAGAAGATGTAAGAACGATGTTTTATGCTACAAACATTTTTAAATGTTTACAAAAAGTGAGTCATTTTGGGCGAGCTAGTTATCTGATAACATAAAATAAAAGAGATAAGAATTAGTAACTACAAGGTAACCATAAAGTTTTTTATCGTCAATAATAATTTATAACTTATATAAATTATAAATTATCTCTTAACGCCTGTTACTATCAGAAAGAATTTTGTGCAACATTTATGCAAATGCAAAATTTAATATTGTTATTACTCGAAGACATTGCTCGAAAAATCAATATCGAAAGTCTTTGATTGGTTTCAAGGTAGTTCTATCACGTAGAGCCAGATTTCGTGCTAAAGGACAGTTATTAAAATTTAAAAGAAAAAAACGCGTACTATGCATGACTAAGAATATAATTATTGATGAAATAAAATAAACTATTTGTAACAAAATATTTGATAAATGGAGAACGACAATTTAAGATAGTTCTATTACATAGGACCGGATTTTGTGGGTGCTAAAAGGGATTTTTCTATCACATCTATCACTTTAGATCAATTTATTAAATCGAAATAGTCGGTAACGTTATTATTTTTTTTTAATGTCTACTTTTTAGACAGTTTGAAGATATATTT
>QVNW01001618.1:0-32180 GCA_014825475.1 Pseudomyrmex flavicornis
GCGTATTTCGCACAACATCCTGCGATCGGCTCGCATGACCATATTTCGTATCCTTAGCATTTTCATGAGCCTTAGTTCATTAATTGTTTATAAAATACACACTTGCAAATTGTATAAAAATCATAAAAATATACAACATTTCTTTACACACTTTACTAAATAATATATTAAAAAATCTAAAATAATATGATCAAAAATTAAATAGAACTTTAGCCGACATAAAAAAATATTCTTAAAATATTTATGTCAAAACGGCGCATTTCTTTTTCGCGTCACGAGCTCACTGTTATACTGGAATCCGCGTCAACTATTGATGTCAATATTAGACACGCAAAATCAAGCGAGATATGGAATTTCCGAGACGTTCGGCAAACGTAGTGACTTGGCGCACACATTAGGAAGCAGAGAACAAAACAAAAACAAGGAAAGCATCCCTGGACTCCGCGCTACACGAGTTTTCGATTTGACCTCGCTTTGTCACCAATTAACATCTCCCTTAATGACAATCGTCGAGCATGTACACGCACTTGTGTGACGCTCGCTCGATACACCACACGCAATACGCTTCACACACTTAAAGCCATATTTACGTACACATATGCATGCACATAAACGCTACGTCGAACGTGTAAAAGAAAGAGATGAAGAAAAAAGAGAGAGAAAAATAAGAGCCATAAAAAAAACCTTTACCCCTACCGAGAACGATTGCCCCCACTGTCACAATCTTACCCTACCAACCGCATAATGAACGCAACGCATACACTTCGTATTCCCCACTAGGCATACGCTGTTCTTCCCCCACTCAACCACCACTCGCGAGAGCTCTTTATTTTGATCATCGACCGATTAACGGCCTTCCGCGAGATGTTCTCCACGCCTTCGTTGAGTCTATGCGGCCAATCAGCTCGCGTCGCAGCCATTTTGGTCCACGCGGAGGCTGCGCGCACGTGCATGTTCTTCTCCCTTCGCTATCGTCGTCGCGCATCACAGAGGGTGTTGTCTCGCAGATGTGTGCAGTGTTAACCGTATGTATATATGTAGCACGCGTGCGCGCGTAGTTCATTGAAGCAGTATTTCCATTAGGAAATGTACAAGATGTGCGCGCGAAAATTGCACTCACTGTATCTTTCATTGAAGTGTAAAAATACTTTTTTACGTTTTACAAAAACTGAAAAAGATAACAACAAAATTTTTTCGCCAAATGCGAGGATTAGGTGAAATTTTGAAATTACAAATGGCAATATATGTTCTCTTTTTTCATAATGTAAGAGTAAACAAACTAACTCTTATTTCTTGTCGTAAGGTATACTCATAGAGTAATTGTAACATCAGCTTTAAATCTGTAACAGAATGGCAAAACGAAAGAAAAGAGCAAAAAGACAGGTTAAAAGTTCGCACGAGTTTCTCTACTCGTTCTTTGTTTCTATTATATATACATATTGTTTTACATACATGGAACATGTTTCTTCGTTACATACGAGACATGCGTATCTTTTATAGAATTTGCGGGGGAAGGAAAATGCAGAAGGGCAAAAAACCGAGAGATTGAACAGTCCTTCATACTTCTGCTCTTACGACGCGCGTTTATATATTATCGAGATAAAGCTTATTTATAATATGTGTGTGTGTGTAGAGATAAAGGAGAAGAAAAATGGAAAAGAGAAAGAAAGAAAGATACTGAATCAGTCTCGCGAATCTTGTTCTTTCTTCGCTCTCTCTTTACCACTCACTGATGGCGTATTTTGAACCATGGTGGGGCACTCTCCCCGGAGTGGGAAGGTACAAGGGAGTGTATGTAAAGACATAACGGGCCACACAAATAAATACTTGTGACACAACCAGAATTCGTCATGTAAATCCAGTAGCAAATAGCAATATTGTTGTGTGAGCAACTTCTTCGATCTCATCGCATACATCAGAGACCTACACAGTATACATACAGGATCTTCACATATTAAAAGAGGATAAATCTAGTAAAAGCAGAGAGTATACTGAAGGCAGGACAATCTATATCTATCCAAAGACACGTCGACACACAGACGTGCACGCTCGTACATACACCACCATCGTCATCGAGCTTTCTGACGCGTCCCAGGACCCAGGAGCGAGACGAATCCTCACCGCTGTGTGTTAGTAATCCCCTCTCTTCTTTGGGCACACACTCGCGTGAACGAACCAATTCATCCTCCATACATCGCGCGTTCCTGCTTTCCGTTCCCTCCCATCCTAACCACCGCCGCCTCTTCCTGCTCCTGGTTACGCGACTGGCCTACACGACTCTGTATATCTCTCAGCATCACAGATACAGGCAGACGCACAACGGCAGTGTCCCAGGAACGTAAGCGCGCGGGTTTTCGGGGAAACGCAGGTCAGTTTGGAGATCCGCGGGTGCGGTAGTGGGGGATATCGCGCAAGACTCAGGACACAACGTCAGCACCACCAAACGGCGGTACCAGGAAGCGCGACGTTATCGCCTGTCACCGTCGCCTGCCAACGCCATCGCCCGCGTCGAGAGATCGCCCTAGAGGTAACGCTCGATCGTGCCGCAGGACGAGCGATCCGCAAAGTGAAGTAAAAGCAGAATCTAAAAATTGAGTTTTGCTTATGTATGTTTTCGCGCTTATCGTTACATCGACACTGTTTGTCTATCAGCAATATCCGTGATTATCTTGAGTGAAGGTCTACTCTAAAGTCATCACCTGTCAACAGCCGTTCTTTGGCATTTCGGCAATAGGAAATTTTGCTTTTGATTTCTCATTTGCGTAGAAAACGACGATAAAATCACTTTGTTGGTTTAGTAGTTTATGAATTACTCACGTGTATTCTTGCCCGTCGATCATCTCCCGGTGTTTTTGTGCTATTTTATCAAAGTATTCGGGATGACTCGTGAGTGAGGACATACGTGAAAGAATATAAAAAAAAAAAAAAAGAAAAAGACTGAAGAGCTAGTGAAAGCAACAGTGGACGCGCGCAACAATATCATCTTTGAAGAAAAACTATTACGCGCTCGTCCAAGGATATTATCCTCAGCCAGCACGGGACAACAACGCGTCGAGAACATTGGAAAAAGTAAGCAAGAAGAATGTAATATTTTAATAACCATTTCATCTTGTGTCTAGATACAAGCGTTGTATAAAAACTATAAAAAGTAGAATCATTCAGAATATAAAAGTTTCATAAAACTGATACTAGTGCAATGCTACATCTTTTCATGATTTCCACACATTCATTTGTGCGCGTTAAGATCCAAAATTGTTGATCTTTTTTGTCACAAAGAAACGCGTGGCGTGTCATACAGTTTGGATGTCGATGAAAACATGAAGCGATCCAAACCATTCAAAAAGTGGACATTGGATAGTGTTGGTTTACATCTGATTAACAATTTGCAGGTCGTAACGCGCACAAAGCAAAAAACACGCAAACTATTCACAAACACGTCCAAATCACGAGAACAATGTTGCACGATCTATCGCGTCAGCCTCTCTCTCTCTCTCTTTCCTTCTTTTTCTCTCTTCTTCTTTCTCGCTATAAGTGTACTCAACTTTACATTTTTTATATATACTTTAATCGTTTTTATTATTCAATAAATTTCTCACATCTACTTTACATATAATTCAAGAATTTTGCACAAACAAACTGTTATGCAATATGTACAAATAGTGTTTTGCTTTTAGTTTTGCTTTTAAGTTGTTTTTGATAGTCTTTTTTTATTTACATGGATAATATTGGGCTTCAGGACAAAACTAGAACTCTTGCAGTTTTTCGAATAATTCACTATTTATTTAATCCAAAAGTTATCTCTTCATGGACAGATCTCAAAAATGACCTACTAGTTGGACAGATTGGGTCTGTGAGACTCACGCAACTTTAAAATTGAATATCTCCGCAAAAAATCAAACTTTTTTCACTTTTGGTTTTTATTGTTTTTTAAGCAAGATTTTGAACAATTCTCCGTTAATAAAAAAAAAGTGAAAAAATCTCTAGTAGTTTTGAATATATACCTAAAAAATGTAACGCTTATTTCTTCGAAAAAAACAAGAAACACGGTTTGCAATTTTTGAATGAGTCTGAGAGATTCATGTTTGCTGCGAAGGATTAAGACAATGGAATTAATCAGAACTTAATAATAATCTTGAGTTTTACTAAGAAATATAAGAACATATAATTTCAATATTTGTAAAGAAAAATTTTAGTTCTTGCGTGTGATATAAAAAAGAGATCTAAAAAGACAAGACGTAATCAAAACGTTTTAATAAATAGATACACTATATAAATACAACATATAAATTATTGCCAACCACAATCAGTCATCAGATTATAAACGCAATTATGTTACTAATAAATCGGTAAAATATCTTACAAAGAGAGACTACAGTTGACTAATCACCGATTTTAATCTCCTTGCACATGGTGAATCTACATCAAAAATAAATTAATTCATATTTTGTTAAGTTGCGTTTTTTAAATAATATTTTTTTATGCTTGAAATGTGAAACGATCGTGGTGTAGGTTATAAGACAATAAAGAAAGACGTGTTATCGACATGTAGTATACATGTGTGTACCTAAATATATAAATATTTGGTTTTAGTAGTAAATAATACTTATTATATCTACATATAAAATAGTTAAAAAAATTAAAAATAATGAAACTTAAAACAGTAACAACGCAGGATTCAATCCTGGCAATTTCTCGCACATTTACTAGTCTCGCGCTTACTCATAGCACTACATGACACTTGTCGATAACGCGTCTTTCTTTATATCTTATAACTTACACTATTACCGATTGTTTCAAATTTCAAACATAAAAAATATTTAAAAAGCACATTGGACGAAACGCTCGGACACGGATCAATCTATTTTCGATGTAGATTCAACATCTGCAAGAAGATTAAAATGATTAATCTAGATCTCTTCTTGTTAGTAAAAATGTTCGTAAGTTTGTGAAGTTCATAACTATTACAGCAAGACATCAAAGTATATATTCTTATAATACCGTGAAATTTTCTCGCACAATATCACATAATCCGACACATCCAAACATATAATAATTGATAGTTAATTGCATAGTTAATTATACAGCTTCTAGCATAATCTTCGTTTATATAAAAAATATAAGTGTGTGTAAATTGAAAAAACACAACTAATAATTACTTTCCTTTTATATGATTTATTAATTAAGGTTATTAAATTAGTGAGAAACTTTAAGCTTTCTTTAAAAACTCTTGGCCAACATATTATGTCATAGATTTGCAATGTATACATTTAATGATATAATGACACTGAGAATGTTGTACAAATTATATTTTGCAGTGATTAATGATTTAGAAGACAGAAATTTAGAAGTTGTTAAAAAAAGCTATTGTACTAATTAGTAAGCCATGCAGTCGTATAAGGTCGCAACACTACGATTATCTCGACACACTCTTCAATCATTTGATTCAAGACGATACCTTGGACCTTCTTTTGCTAAACTGAGATAAAATTCTGGTTCTTGCCTATTTTTTTACTAGCTACATTTTTCTCCAATTTAATATTAATGTTCTGACACTTTTTGACTTTTCCTGTCTAATTTACATAAAATATTCTGTTTAGTGTGTCTTTTATATCAAATATTTTGCAAAAGTTTTGTAAATTTGTCAGAAAATTTATTGTATCAGAGACACTCGCAGTGACTGAAATTTTATACATAGTAATAAATATAAAATATTAAAATACATATAAAGTAATTGAATATTAAATAGAAAATAATAAATATAAAGTAACATGAAATAATAAATATAAAGTAATTGAATATAATTGGATATAAAATAATTGAATATTAAATTACTTTAATATTAAAAATATCTTGTAAATCTAAAACCTGGGCGGAGATATGAACATTTTATTTATATTAAATAAATATTTCTTACAATGTTATTGTAACAGATCAGAAATTATACAAAACAGAGTTAGTACGAAAGGAAAACAGTTTACTAAAAATAAGAAATATATTCTGCGCCAAATCTTTGGCAATACTGAATCTTAAATTATTTTCACAGATAATAAAAATAGAGAGAGATTTAAATTAAAATCGAAACGTTTGGGACAATTATTCAACAAATTGTTTTATTTTATCGCAAAACACCCTGCATACCGGTTCAGCAAAGCCCTATATATCTTCACAATTTGAATTTTTCAACCTGAATCTCAAGAGGACTTCTCTCGACAGCTTGTTTATAATGAAAATAATTAATATAAATTAATCAAATAATAAAGAGAAAAAAGATCTGAGAGAGAGAGAGAGAGAGAGAGAGAGAAAGAGGGGAAGAGATAGCAGGAAAAGAGATAGCAATAGTAATAAACATTTCATCACTCTCTACGTATAATTAAGTCTCTATGTATACATAAGTGTCACATACAGGATTTTCATTTTATTGCATAGTGACATTTGGAAAGTCATGTTCTTTATGATCACCAATATTTGAAGAAAATATTTATAACTAAAGTAAAACTTTGAAGCCAAAAAAATAACTTTCTTAATTAGAAAAACATATAAAGTTATTTTAAACTTTTAAGCTATTCTCTAAAATTTGCGTTTTGGAGTTACAAAATAATACGTAGGGAATGACGGTTTAGTAATAAACATTGTATAGTAACAAACATTTGATCTAGCGAGCAAGTTTCTTTAAAATAGTTCTATCACGAGGCAAAAGTTCTGACATAAATTCTAATTTTTTATATAATATTGTCTGAATCAATCTTTATTTTTTTAAAACAAAAAAACAGTCGGTTACCGACCATTTTAATGAAACAAATTAAGTTGAACACAGATATAAAACATTGACATATGAGGTATACGCAAATTTTTTGTGTTCGTATTTCTTTAACTTATAGACTTGAGATCTTTTCCAAAAACTACTAAATATATCTTCAAACTGTCTAAAAAGTAGACAGTAAAAAAAAATAATAACATTAACGACCATTTGAATTTAATAAATTGATCTAAAGTGATAGATGTGATAGAAAACTCCCTCTTAGCATCCACAAAATCTGGCTCTACGTGATAGAACTATTTTAAATTGTCGTTCTTCATTTATCAAATATTTTTTTACAAATAGTTTATTTTATTTCATCAATAATTATATTCTTAGTCATGAATAGTACGCGTTTTTTTCTTGTAAATTTTAATTCTCTTTTAGCACCCACAAAATTCGGCCCTACGTGATAGAACTATTAAACCGTTGTTGACATGTGAAAGTATAAGATCTTTTTAAATAAATCCACAGGTTTCCTTTTTGCGTTGTTCTGTGCGACTCTCTGTTGCAGAGAACTTTGTGTAAAAGAAGATCTTTTTCACTCAAATTATTAATTATTTAATTTAATTGCAATATACATTATGCAATTATTTCGTGAATGCTAGATTTAACGCATTGTACATACATAAAGAATGATTTACAAAACTATTTAAAACTATAGTACAATTTCAACAATAAGATGAACAGACAGTGTGGATAAGAAATAACATGTCTTAATATTTCACCTATGTAGACTTCGTCGAACTATGAAAGCTCCGCGAAGTGTTTCGTTCACAATTACGATTATTGTTCGCGTGATTATAAGATCACAGCGTAACGGGACGCCACGGAGATTCTTCTCGTGTCGTTCATATGTGTATATGAATTCTTCGATCGAGCGCGCGTTTTTGATAAATGAAGTCGCGGAAACCGACTGCTTCGAAAAGAAAACGTTGACGCGATGTGCATGCGGCTTCTCTTGCGTAAGAAGCGCGCGAGAAAAACGGAGAAAAGAAATCTGCGTGTATTTTTTCGCATGTATCACGCTCGTGAGTGGCTCCCAGTAGCCAGTCACATGCTCGTTCTGTTAATTGTTGCCAATTAACGAGGTACATCTCTCGTCGGCGTCTCACCTTCCTTCACCAGCTACCTCTTTATCGGCTCTATTCAGGATCGCCGTCAAGTCTTTTCTCTCCACCGGCTCGTACACTCCGACAAGCAGCGGTAAACCATCGTTCGCGCTTTTGTCGGCATAACGCTACGTCATCTCCGCTAATCGTCACGAAAAGTACGCCGCGTTTATATGACGTTCTTTCGATAAAGACCGCTACCGGCCGCGAAAGAGAAAAAGAGAGAGAGAGAGAGAGAGAGAATGCATCAATCTTTATGATTTTTTTGGCGTGCGTGGTCGTCTTGATCACGACGCGCGGAATCAGTAATACGAGTTTAGTTGCCTATCGCACATCAGTAGAGTCCTACACCGAAATATCGTCGCTCGTTAGCAAAGCACCTTTGCGTTGTTTTTTTAGTTGGAAGCGTATGTGAGAAAGAGAAAGCCGCGCTGATTTTTTGCCGTTTCGCACAAGCTTATTCTTCTTGAATCTCTACGTGGACGAAAACTTTTCTTTCTGCGTGAAGAGAGATAACTATTAATAATCTCAATCATTTAATATTTTTACTGAATGTATTTAAGATCTTAAATTGTCATTTCCATAAAAAATTGTAGCAAGTGACTTTTAGTAGATGACCTTTCAGCAGGATAATATAAATTGCTTATTTTCTGTTAATAGGCGAGATTGTATCTACGTAATCTTAATTGCTGAGAGATATATTTGAATTACGAAAGCAAAAGCCATGTGATAAAAAACAAGCGTTGAGATTTACGAAGTAGCTAAATGAGACCTACTTCTATCAAAATTAAACGATAAAATATCATTTAGAAAATAATGAGCTTTAACTCTATTATAGATGACGCGTTTGATGGTTTATAATCGCTTTTAGTCGATTTCTAATCATATCTGTAAGTCTGTAACAGACTCAACTGATTTATGTACAAAACACTTTATTAAAAACTGAAACATATAATATAAAGAAGTACGGTCGAACAACATTGATATTGATAAAAAAAAAAACACTTGAAAGCTTGTGACACAACATATAAAATTACAAAATAACTTTTCAAATCTACATATAAAATAAAGTTTAGCGTAACTGTTGTGAAGTTACGCTTGACTAGTAGTAGCACACAGAGAACCCACTTAATTAATTATAACACGTACTTAAAATACACACATATATACATATATTATATACATATTATATATAATATATATTTGTACACATTAAAAGATAATAATAGATATTATATGAATTATATATAATATTATTATCTCTTAATGTAAGAAATTTCTATATGTTCGGAACAATCATAATTGATGTAATCGCAGAACAAGAGTTAATTATGATACCTAGGTATATACATTTCAAACTATACAACATTATTAAATATTATTAAACATATTAAAGAAGTAATCAATCTCAATTTCAAGGAATTGCTCTCGATTAGTATACATTTCAACCTTGCAATAGCGGTATATCCGATTTTACCACTTGTGCATATCATGCATATATTTACGGCAGAGAAGTTCAGAAAAAGTTGATGCTAGCGTCATCCTTAGGTCCGCGATATCTTTTTTTTTCACGAGTCATCTCTGTAGGTGCCGGCGCAGTTTTCACAGCGAGATGTGGCCGACGATGAGGAGTAGGCGATATATGTCTCGCGGTCCCAGGTCTCTACCGAACGAGTTGACGGACAAATACACAATAAGAACGAGGAATGCCCCGCAGAGCCAGACATGAAGACGTCACTCAGAAATGGTAACGGCCAGAACACGGGGTCAACGCGGTCTGACCATTCCTGGCACCGGTACCAGCTGCGCTCGCTCGAGTGAGTCAGCGTCGATTCGGCTTTGCTTACCTTCCTCCAGACAAAATTCCAAAGGAGCAGGAGAAGGCCGAATGTAACGATATCGTTGGATTCGTTCGTACAAAATATAGGGCTAGACAATCAAAATCTCTCAAGAGAAAACAAATATATTTACAATATGCAAAAAGCAAAATATATGTCACTAAACAAAAGTCATAATTACAACTTAAAGAACATCAGGAATTTCAATAGGAGAAAGAAAAGATACTTTTAATCAATTTAACTAGAAAATGTTTATAACACTGAAAAACATTTAGATCACGTATCCTCAAAGATGTAGAAAGATGAAAAAAAAAAAAAAAAAAAAATAGAAATATTATTATAACTCTAGTGAGAGAGTTATAAAAAAAAATAGAAATATTATTATAACTCTAGTGAGAGAGTTATAATAATATTTCTATTTTTTTTTTTTTTTTCATCTTTCTACATCTTTGAGGATACGTGATCTAAATGTTTTTCAGTGTTATAAACATTTTCTAGTTAAATTGATTAAGAAGAAAGTTCAATAATACAAACTTATAAGAAATGGAAAATGATTTAGTCGTATAGTGTAGGTATACGATTAAATAATGTGAATAACAAAAATATGTAAAAATTATGTTATGTATTTGCCAACAGTTATTTTATGATATATCCGCAAAATAATTTTGCAAAGCGTAATGTCACGTTCAAAGATTGAATGTAACAAATGATAATTAAATAAATGCGCGCATTTGCGTTCAGCTATCAGTCAGAAGTAGAGCGATTCTAGGAATATATTCTCTCTCTCGTAATGTAACGTGGAATGCGTCGAATTTTTTCGAGAATTTGATGATAAACTTGGAAACGCAACGATTAATGGCCACGGAGGCCAAGCATAATAAATATTACGCAATTTAAGCTCGAGTTTCGCGCAACTGACAATGAATGGCAAAGCGCTATTTTAACGCTTTGTTGGCTCGTAATGCGGATGTAAATTAAGTTCCGCGCCGATTGATGAGCGTTCAATGTCCTATGATTTATGCACGACGACACATCCCCGATCCAATGTGCGCGTTAGAAGACACACTCGATGATCACTCGGTCATCATCTATCGTCCTTTTAACATAACCAAACCATGCCGCGCAAAATTTCGCCATCCAAGCAAAATGTTACGTTTTTGTCTTAGATATGCTTAAAAAATAAAACTTTGCACTCCAAACTTACGTTTTAACGCTTTTATTCGCGTAAGAAGCCTTTTAGCGAATTTCACAAATTTGCGCCAAAACTGGCGTCCAAAACGCTCTTATGTCCTATACTTGCAATGATTTACTTCGTGATAAAAAATTTTATTGTAGATAAAGTATATTGTCGTGAGATTATCGACATAGTTTACGTTTTTTGTTAAATAGCTACCAACGTAGTTTACTAACAGAATCACACATATATGTAATAACATTAATTTTATGTCACAGAGAAAAAAAAATTGTTTCTCTTTCTTCATTTTCTTTTTCTAGTACACAGTGCCGTAAACTCAAAAACAGAACATGTAATATATGTAATTAATAGTGTATAAATCCGAGAAAGGTAATGTATTACGTAATTACTATAAGAAGGAAAGTCATAGAACAAGTTTTTTAGTCAGAAAACAGTACAAAATAATAAGAAAGAATGTAAAAGTAGTTTTGTGAAAAACATTTAAAACTGTAATAATAGTTATAAAGGCTTTTATATATTATTTATTATCACAATCACACATTGAATTGTGTGCATAAGGTGTGCTTTATGAAAAACTTACGTACAGAATGTATGTATAGTATATTTTATATACTGTATGTATAAAAAATAAAAACAGAAATAAAATTATTTAACAAATGGGAATTATTGGACAAAAAGTTACATTAAAAATCGATTGTACCTTTCTGCGCCCCTCGACGAGACAGATGATAAAATATGATTTATAAATATGATTAAATTTAAGAAAACTTCTGAAAGTAGTCTTTTAATTTTTTGTTCTATTAAAAATAGTTTTTTAATAGAAATTAAAGAATAAAGAACTATTTTATGTATATACATTGATGAAAAATAAAAAATTTGCTTTTTTCACAAATTTCTTTTTCTACACAAAAGTTGACAAGAATGAAACAAGATGTAACAAACGTTGAAAAGTGCAAATAAAAAAAAATATCTTTATTATCTTAGGTAACTTTATTTGTAACTATAATTTGAAAGTCAAAATACTATTATACATGGTAGATAAAAAATATTTGGAATTTATAAAGATATCCGATAGATGCAGAAATTATTTTTAAATGAAGGTCGTTTAATTTAGGCAGCAATGACATTTTGTGTTTCCGCAGTTCCCTGCATAAAAAAAAGGGTCAGTAGACATTAAAAAAAAAAGAACTTATTATCTTATTCTTGGAATCAAAGAAGCGAAACTATCAACGATTTTGCGGATGGACACAACATATGTAAATTATTATTAACGACTTCTGCACACAATTATTGTTGTATATTCATAAAATATCACAAGCGATGAGACTCTATTAATCTAAAGTTACTTTGATGTAACTACTTGTTACCTACGATTGCCATAATATATTCGACGATGAATCACGATATCATTCTCTTTCTCAGACTTTTTGTTTCTATCTCTCAAGATGTTAATAGAAAACAATTATCATATTTTGGAAAAAGCGGAAAAAGACAAATGTAATATTCTTACGTGTAAATCAATCATTGCACAAATCCAAATTTGAAGGTTTTAATTTAAGATTCGAAATAGTTTTATCTACTATATACAATAGTATTTTGACTTTTAAAATTACTTCAATAAATATACTTCCGTAATTATTTCAATCTCTTTATAAATTGTAAACTTATTTTATACTATATATTATATAAACTTAATATATACTACATATATTATTATAGTTAAAAAATGAGTTACCTGAGATAATAAAGATATTTTTTTTATTTCCACTTTTCAACGTTTGTCACATCTTGTTCCATTTTTGCTAATCTTTACATAGAAGAAGAAATTTGCAAAAAAATAAATTTTTGATTTTTATATTTATAAATGTTTGATATTTCAACAATATATATATATATATATATACACATTAAATAGTTCGTACTTTATTCTTCAATTTCTATTAAAAGATTACTGAACAAAAAATTAAAAGACTATTTTCAAAAGTAATCTTAAATGTAATTATTTATAAATCATTATATTTTATTATCTGTCCCGTCGGGAGGCGAGAATGTACCTACAATTGATTTTCAATGTAACTTTTTGTTCACTGATTCCCATTTGTTAAATAATTTTATTTATGTTTTTATTTTTTATATAAATAAGAATATAATCGAATATTCTGTACATACGTTCTGTACATAAGTTTTTTATAAAGGTTTATCATTTCAATAATAAGTTTGTTCAGAAGAAGTTAAACGATTAAATAAGCAATTTCATGTTTTCGATTTCACGTGAAATTAGTATAACGTGTATATTAGTATAAGAGCGTGAGAATATAGCCAATAAATGCTAGATCAGACTTTTTTCTTATTTGTATTTTATTCAATGTTGATAAGCCTTTAAATTTTTTATAAAAGACACTGTGATTTAAAAAATGCTTATAATCATAAAACACATTGTGAGTAGTACTGCAGTAATTGGTTGCAATTTTTGCACACATTTTTGTACTTCTCGCACTTGATTAATGATTCAGTAGTATTATATCAAGATAGAACTGAAAAACTCCTGACAATGTATGAGCTGCACAACGACGTTCGACAAAATGCTACATAATATCTATATGAAAGTTGAAATCTTTTTAAGTCTGAGAAAAGACTGAATATCTCTGGAAAGAATCTTACATGTTCACATATCTATATAAGTTTTAAAATTACATGTTTACATATGTAATTGTATATTACAGAGGTATCACGTTATCATTTCATAATTTGATCAGGATTCATTGTTGTGTTATATTTATTTTCTATGTAACCATACCGAAGCAAAACTAAATTTGTATGAAAAAAGGAAAGAGTAAAGTAGACAAGTTATTTTGAAAAGAGGAAGGATAAGAAACACACATACACGCCACAGAGGTCCCAAATTTCACGGAATCGCCGCGAATGCCCCGCGGTCTCGCGCGACAACAGGAATTATTCAAGGTAGAAGGCCGCATCGATTTTTCTTTCTCTCTCTCTCTTTCGTAGACAGACGTCTCAAGTCCCATCCGATGGCGATGCTTGGGATCGCCGACTCGGTTTATAATAAGGCGCTACAACACACTGAGGTTTCGTGAGCTCGCGCGCGCAGGTGTAAGGAGGTGTCCGGCACCTTAAGGCTTCCAGTAGGTCGAACGAAGCGGCATATTTCATCCATTGTCGCTTCTCAACTCCGGCGGCGGCACTTTTCAACTTTTTATAGAGATTTTTATACCGCTATATCTATACCGCCTCTCTACGCGACGGTGCGGGAGTGAAGCGGTTCACGGGAGAGATCAGGAGAAAACGAGAGGGAATCCGCGGTAGAAGAAAGAGGGAGAAGAAGGCACAGGGATGAGAGAGAGGGTTTGCTCCATCGTGCCTGAATATGAATATAATAATGAGAACAGGTTTTGTCGTCGTCGTCGTCGTCGTCGTCGTCGTCGTCGTCGTCGTCGTCGTCGTCGTCGTCGTCGTCGTCGTCGTCGTCGTCGTCGTCGTCGTCGTCGTCGTCGTCCCCCCCCGCTTTTCTGCTTATTCGTCCTTCAATCTCGCTCATGGAATTTTTTCTCTCATATCTGTTAGAGAGTTGCTCTTTTTCTTCTCTTCATTTTCCTCGTCTTGCACAACAATTCTGCGATGCTGCAATTGCGCTATGCTGCGCGCTTTATCGGTGACAACAACAAAACTGGATGTCTGTTATTGCGCCTGCTAAATTGCTTTCTCGCGTCCCGTCTTCCGATGCCACGGACCGCAGAATTCTTCTGACGCAAATCGATCCGCTGTCGGTTATTGAAAGTTGCCCGTATAAGTGCACACCTGCTAATACATCCTCACACTGTCATGTAAACTATCGGCAAGAGAAAACTTAATTGACATATAAGAGTTGAGATATGTAAAAGCAACAAATGATGCGAACAGGTTTTACCTTGTTATTTCTTTTCGCACTTGTTTAGGCATAGATTCATCGCAAGAATATAAGAATTTACTTCACTGATACTTTAATCGTTTCTATTGATGAAAAAATCAACTTGAGCAAAATAAAATCGTTCGCATCTAATATAATTACAAAGTAATAGACTATAATAAACTAAAAAGTTTTGTACTACAGGAAGTTTACTCACCTCCATTCTATTAAACTTGAAAGCTTAATTTTCTCTATATTTATACTTTTAAACAAAAGTTATTTAGATTTAATTGTTGCTTATTTCTGAATAGTGTAGATATGATAAATAACAACGAGTAAAATGCAGAGGTTATCAAAAAGGTTATCACAAAAATAATTGTCAAACAACATATTTTTTGTAGATACACTTACATATTTAAGAACTATTGTGACCTTCAAAAAGTTTAAGTAAAGAAACATGGAGTTTATGCGAGTGTATGTACGCAAGATATCGAAGTGTATAAGAATTAGACTTAGTTAAAAACACTTCTCTCTAAGACATAGTGTGCACCTGAATTATATTTCATAAAGTCTTTAAAAGTCTACTGCATTTAATACTTAAACGATTTCTAATTCCTTAAGAGAAGACATAACTTTTGATTTTTGAACATACAATCAATTATAAAAGTAATACTTTTATCACTTAATAAGTGTTACTGACATATATGTATACTGATGACATCGATTAGTTTAGTAAACACAGAATCTTTTCAAATATCTAGAAAACTTCTTTTGAAAAATACTTAAAAATACTTAAAAATTTCGTTGTTGAGCTATATAATCTGTACGGACAGCTCTACCGCGAAATGAGATTCCTATGTTGTACAGCTTTCAATACAAGATACAAAGAAGACACTATAGTGGCTATTCGTCCTAAAACGTTGCTTAGCAGGAAGTCACTATAATGACGCGTAGAACTTAAAGGATTAACGAAAGAAAATAGAACAAAATATCTAAAATAATGATTGCAATAAATTGTAATAACTTTTTATTAAAAAAAGTTTTAATTTGTGATGATTTATTTTCAATTTATACATGCTTTTATTATTAATTATTGTTGAACTTTTACTACAAGTGATTTTTATACACCACATTATTGTTACAAAAGATACACTTTATTAAGAAAATAATACAATCGTGAGAGAGAAAGAGAGAGAAAGAGAGAGAAGAAAAGAATTGAAAATCAGTCTAGAAGTGAAAGTGCTGTTCTAAATTCAAATTATCGTCAATTTTCTTTTTTCTTAATTGAAATTTTTATATAAGATTAGTAAGAGACCTAGTTTTATGTCTGTAAATATAAATGTGATATTTTAAAAGTATAATATGCATAGTTCTTTTACTATAATTTGTTTTAGTGCTTATAGCAATGTGGTAAAATCTTAATCAAATGTATCTGTATAGCTGAGAAAATTATAAAGACATGAAAACATATGAGTCAGATAATATTTCCATTTTTTTAAGAAATAAAGAAACTTAAAGTACAAATTATAAGCATAACTGTTAATGCTAAAAATTGTTATTAAGAAGTTCCAATACATTTTTAAAGCTAAAAAGAGGAAAGATGAATGAAACTAAAGATTTAGAACAGACTTTAATACAAGTAACAAAAGTAAGAATTATATAGAACTTACAAAACTATCTACAGCAGGTAGTGCATTTATATGGAATTATCATAATTTGCATAATGTAAGTATGTCTTTGAACTTGTGAGTGTCCTTGACGTTATCATTACATTCTTCAACAACATTTAATAATGACAATCATGTTGTATTCTACAATATTTGAATATATATCATTTAAAAAACATGTAAAATATATACATAACAACTGTACATTTCTCTAGTTATTTAATTATAATCTTTTATCTAGTTTATATCTTTTGCAAATTATTTCTTTACTATAATATTTATATTTATTGCATTGTTCTTCCTTTTAATATTTTTATGATTATGTAAACAAACCGAAGCTATTACAATTAATACTTTCTGGTAACATACAAATGGCTGATACAATGATGTAAAATATTCTTCATTTATTAGCATAAGCATTTATTACCAAAACTTATAACTAAAACCAAAATAAGCATTACCACTTTCTGTGCTTTATTTTTTTTTTCAGAATCAATGATTCTGCGTACTTTAAAAAATTTGTAGTTACAAATTTTCTGTTTGTCACTCAAGTTTTTGTCAGAATAAGATTTTATTATTCTATACGAAAGTCTAAAAGCATCATCAACAATGAAAAATTCAAAATATTTTTAAATTGTCAGAAAGATTAACAGTTTCTTTTGACAGATTTATCTGTTTATTACTTAGATTAATTTCTAGATTTCTAGATTATTTCTTTGAGAATTGTTGAAAAATTCAACTATCACTATTTTCTACATTAAATTAGATAAATAATTTTGTTTTTATTGTATTTAATAAAAATATAAATTAGAATTTTTAAAGGCCTTTTTACCTCTGTAAATTCCAATATTAACTAATGTGAATCTATACAAATAATCTGCGACTGTCATTAATATAATACTTTAATACTTTGTATAGTTACAAAATAAATTAATATTTCCGAAATTTGAAGGAAAGTCTTATTATGTGGTTTGCATCAACAGATCCGAATTAGATAGATTCTATGGTTCTCAATATCAATCTGCGCATGTTTTTTAGTCTTTCTCAGTAGAAAATTTAAAATTACAACTTTGATCAAGTTTTACAACTTTGATCAATACTAAACAAATTTTCTTTCTTTTTCTCAATGTAGATTCTCCGAGTCAAAATGCTAGAGCTATTAGGGATAGTAAATCAATACCAATAGCGAGATATCTGCAAAAGATAATATTATATTAGAGTTTTATTTTACAGTATACTACAAATTATTTTGATTTATATTAAAAATTCATAATTACTGTACAAAATATCCTAAAATTTGTAAAATTATTATTTTGAAGTTATTATAAGTCTATGGTTTGGAACACGAGCACTATTTTTTTACTGTGGTGTTGTTAATTTAATAAAGTTCATAAAGTGCTCACATATTATTCTAGTGTAGCGATAAAATATTTCTTTATTATTTTTAAGTTCTTGAAATGAATTTTTATTAATCTCCAAATTGAACTCTTATTTAGTTATATAATCTAACGTGCCATCACCTACGTAACTATCTAATTTGTTTTTTGTTTTTCTTATGTACAAGCAAAATATGTGTACACATCCAATACACATTCAATAAAGTTTCAAAATTATATAGAAATTACGTATCAAAATTTTTTAAATTAGAAATTAATTTGTATTTTTTATTTTACTCTTTTATTTTATGAATATTCTCTTAAAACGTTTGTTGTGTCTACGAGTATCTCTATAAATATAAAAATCATTGTTTTAAAAAAATTGTATAAAAATGTTATTATTTACTTTCACATTACTCTTGATTAATCAATTACCAATTATCAATTAAACAATATTATTCTTGATTCATCAATGATTAAGGTACTTACTTACTTACTTTTACTACTTACTTACTTACTTTTGTAGATAAATAGAGTGCTAGAGAAATTCTATGCTTTACCCCAAAACTTATGCGTTGCTACGTTTATCATTAAATAAAATGTTACGTTATGTTATATGCTATGGTTTAATGTGTTAGATTAGATGTTTTTACGTGCGGAGATTTTGTATGTCGTGCATATATTTATTGCAAAATAAATCTAAAATGTGTATCTATGCCGAAAAAAATCAAACTAACTATACGATTACATTAAGTATAAATTTAAATCAAGAAATAGGACTTCATCACCATATGCTGTATGTAAGTGCAAAAAATATATTTTTAACAAGTAATTTAATACAAAGAAAATTGAATAACGATTCTAAAATTTATGTAGGATGCGCTACTTTGCATCACATATATGTATGTAAACTACTTATTTAAACCCAACGAAATTAAAAAAATCATATTAAAATTTTTTTAAATTGTAAAGTCTATTTCTAAAAAAATACAAAACAATTTTGTTTTTTTAGAGTTACGCACTTTTCTGTTGTTTTTATTTGAACTTGACGGATGTCAGTAAAAAGCTAATGCTAAAATCATTATTTTACAAAGGTCTATGTCAGGGTCATGCTTGGAAAAAAACTTGCTGTAATAATGAATCGTCTCATTAACTTTCGTATGCGTGACACTCTCGAAGAACCAGTTTTGAGAGTTCTCGTTTTTATCCGCGCCTTTTTGAAACAGGCAACAGCTTCTCAAGAGCAATTCCCCATCAATTAATTACTCGATTAATCAACGTCGGGCAGTGTCGCACACGTATATGCAAAAGCACTCTTTCGCTTCTCACAACCGGTAAGTGTCCGCAGAAGTGCTGATATTGCCGTAAAAAAAAAGAAAAAAGCAACTAAAAGCCATGTGCAAGTAATAATAACGACTGTCTAGGAAAGAAAAAATAGGAGAAAACATGTTTTGGCCGTATACGAGCAAAAGTTGAGAGAAAGCGGAATCGGCTGAAAGAGAGAGGGAGATGGTGAGAAATTGAAGAAATCTTTAAAAAAAAAAAGAGAAAGAAACGAGTTACGAAGTTAAGAAGAAAGGAGAAGCAAGGAATGTTGTACATAAAGGTGTTGAGGCCGATAGCAGCAAGAGAGCAACAGAGCCAAAGAAGAAGCCGCTGGAAAAAAGACACGGTCACGAGAAAGAGGAGAAACGCGATCTTCTTGGACACAGCAGATGAGAGGAAGAAAGAAAAAATGAAAAGTAGAGGAACGATGAGAGAAACGGAAAGAGAGGGAGGGAAAGATGCAGGGATGTGTGTATATGATTATCGATATATTACGGGAGGGAGAGGATACGTTGGTGTGCGTACAAAAAGGTGAAAAGGAGGGACATATTTTATATTTATGGGTATTTGCCGCTACTGTGCTCTCGTACCGGCGGCTTGTGGCAGAGAACTAACCGACGTTCCTCTTTTCCTTCTTTCTATTCCCTCTTCTTCTTCCTCTCTCGCTCCTTCGGCATCGTTGTTCCGTCCCGTCGCCTGGGTATCATCTTTTTTCCGTCGAGGAGTTCTCAGTGCAGGACGCTGCGCAACCGGCGGCTGGACCATGTGTCATCTTCCGATGCCATCCCATATTCCGTTTCTACCATGATATGTTCAAGGCTCATTCTACGCTGGATACTCTTTATATAAGTGTGTGCGTGTATGTATGAGTGTGTGTATGTTTGTTCTATATCTATATATAAACGCGAGGTGCCGCGTATGCGGTACAGCCAGTGCCATAAGAATTCCGAAGAACCTTTGCCAGGTACTTTAGCGTTTCTCGCGAAGCTCTTCTCAGGTTTACGTTGCCAAGTTTCTTGCGTATTGGCGTACTCTATGGAACTCGGTTGGATATGAATATGCACGGTCATTCTGAGCAGTATAAACTTGTGAGCGTTGAATCGCGCGATTGAAAGAAGCTGGCTGATGTAAACTTCTTTGTTTGCTTCTTGACTCTGTGACAGAGTTTTTATGCAGATTTTCAGATTTCTTGTCTCGCAATTCAATCTTTTGTTTGCGAATATAAAATTTGCGTTAAAACATATATATACGAAGACGAGACTGATAGCAATATTTCAAAATATATTGCTATCAGTTTCGTGGATTATTGTATTTAAATCTAAAGATCATAGTACTCGATCGGTCGCGGACACACACACACACATTGCGCTGCGCAGTTCATAATTTATTACAAATCTGATGCAATAAATTTACAAGATTAATTAGATGTAAATAACTGTCATACTTAAAATGTGCCTGCAGTACGCCAATTAGAATGTATGTGTTTATTTAGGCATGTGAAAGCCAATCAACGTAGAAGTGATTATGCAATCGCATTACTATGCAAACCAAGGAACAGCACAAACTGGAGAGCTCTCCGATCAGCTAGTCGGACACGCTACTCGATGTATCGAGCAAAGTTAATTCTGACAGTTATTTTCTATGTCTAAGTTTACAAAATGTTGATAAATTCTAAAACTCTATAGTTAGTCATAACTAACAACTTAATGTTTTGATTTGTAGCTGAGAAAGTACAACGCGTTATTTCGATGCTTACTCTTTCAGTGACAAAATGCATTTAACTTTTATTTAAATTATATTATTTATTATCAAATTTTTTGTAAATTAAAATCGTATTACAATTAACATTGTATTCATAAGTTACATTTGATGTTTGACGCCAAATATGCAATTAGATAATTAAGTTTAAACAAAACGAATACAATTTCTTACGAGGACTGTATGTCGGAACCATTATTGACAGCGTCACTTTCGATCCTCTCTTTTATTCTTTTTCTCGTCTTTCTATTTCGATTGCTCTTCTTCCCGCACTCTTTCTGATTTTTATCTTTTGCATGCGTTTGCCGAAGAATTTACGAGTATGGTTTGGAGCTCCAAGCCACCTGGGTATCTCATTCCTTAATTAAGGATGTGCCACCGATGTGCTGTTTCCTATGGATATGTCTTTTCTTCGTGCACGCTGATGACCATGACCTTCTCTGTTTGTACGGGAAGCATAGATTAGACAACAATAAAGAAATAACAATAAATTTCTACGGTTTTACATTACAATAAAAAATTCTACATATTTTTCTTTCTTCACATACATACTTCGGCAGATATTTGTTGTAGTCAAATCAACAAACTAAAAAAAATATTGACAGAAAAGATTTGGAATTTTTTAAAGAAAGAATCAAATATTGTCGATTGAGACTTTGAAACAATCTGAATGTACATTTAAAATAGAATATATTAAAGTCGCGTACACGCGCGCGGAAAAAACATCTAAATCATCATAAGAGATAATATTTTTACATGAATACTGCAGTTGTTTAATAAATACTGTGTGTACCTTATATGTCTGATTATTATTAATGAAATAACATTAATATCACTTACGTGAAAAGGATAAACAAGATGTGGATTAGCGTGCGATAGTTTCAAGACACATATCTTTTCTTCGGTGTTTTGCGGAGCGGCACGTTTTACTCGTCAACGAGTGCTCACTCGCGTGATTCGAATCGTCGAATTATACCAGTTGCGCGCGAATCATTTACGTCACCCATGCACCAGCCAAACCAAGCCAGCCTAGGCAGGAGATAGCATTCGAGAGGATCAAGCAAGAAGAGAGATCGTGTTGAGCACACCGAGCGTGGATCCTTAATGCGAAACGACTATGAGCGACGAACCATGAGCATCCTATCTAATGCCTTCTAAAAGCATCTTCCGACGCGCGAACAAGGTAAAAGCGGGGCATAAACGAAAGAAAATACAAGAAGCATTAGCAAAAGCGGAACTCGAAGAAACGAAACGGAAGTCAGGGGTGCGAGAGAATAGCATGCTCTTATGCATGCTGCATAGAAGCATTGTAAAGTGATTTGTCAAGATGTCCAAACAGAATCGAGAAATCTTTACCCGGCCTTTTTTGTTTTTCCTGTTCTGCGGTTTTAGCAGCTCAGGAGAGAAGAATAATATGAATCATTATCGCGACTATTATCGTGCGATAGATGCCACCCATGGAGAGATCAAGAGATACGCCACAACGGCTGGTTAACCGAAGGGGTGGCTTTATTACGCTTGCCTGAGTGTGTAACACCGAAAGATCGCACCCGCAGTGACAATTGCGAAGAAAGGGGGATTGCGGCTTGACCGAGATGCATTGATGAAAAATTGCGGTGTGGACGTTTGTGGATTTTGGAAATCGCGATGTTATGTGCGTAAATATGTTTAAACTGTAAAAGCGGAAATTATTGCATTATCAAAACTAAGATGGTCTAAGTATTATTTATTAGATTAAAAATAAATTGTTCTCTTTTAAAAAGTTATGCTGATATATACATATATATATATATTTTTTTTAACCGATAAATATAATAATTTTTGTTTTTATTTTTTTTAATCAATTACAGTTTATAAAACGATACTGAAATTTATATTACTAAAATATCTTTTAAACATAAAATTTTGTAAAACGTTTTATATTTAATATATGTATATACATTTATAGCAACATATGTAGAAGATTCTACATTTTTTTCTACAAAAAAATGTAGGTTGCGATTGTCAAATCCCGACGATCGCAACCGTGTAAAGAAACATAAAATCCGTCACGCTTTTCGGAGATCTTATCCATGAACAAAATGTCCGCACTTTTATCCTCAGTTTACTCTCTCTTGGTTGAAGCCGCTGAATACTCTCGTGCCTGGAACACGCCCTTTCTTGTGGCCGTTTTCGCCGAAAATACAACAGTACTGATGAAAAGAACTCGTCGAAGCGTTAAGTGATGGAAAACACAAAAAAACGTTCATTCAAAAATCTAAAGGTCGGGACAGACACATGCACTCGAACGGTAGGAACAGTCAGAGAGTAGGACGTAGTCGGGCTAAGTAGTCATCTCGCACCGCAGGCGTCGGTCGTCAAGGGTCACAACATCCTCAAGAGATTGGCTATCCCTTATAGAGTTTACATCGGTTTCTTGTCACAGAAACCGCAGAAATGTCACTAACGTCAATAAGGATCCTTTTGCCCGCTGAGAGGATGTTTTTCTTTTCTCTTGCAAATATTCTTTTAGTTGACACGAACTAGAAAAGAAATGATTAATTAGAAAAATCCCGAGAGATTCAGTTTGTAAAAATATAATCCATCATTTTGTCACCGAAAAATTTGTTCACGAACAATAATGCAACCAAATGTCTGTCAAAATGTTTTACATGTATTTTGTTTTAGAAAAAAGTATGGACGCAAAAGTTTACTATTTGTGACGTTCAAAGATAGTCTTCAAAACTTATATATATTTATTTCATTCTTTTGTAGATTGCTACATAAATATATGTTATATTGATATATTTACATTAATCGAGTGTTGCAATCGCGCATAGTAGTTTATTAACATTACTCTAATTGTGTGTGATAAGAAATTATTTACATTAAACATATACCTATATTATAAGATATCTATATTATAGATATCTTTAAAAAAGTGTGTCTATACTTCTTGATTCAGTATAATTTTGCTGGATTGATGGGCCGATTCATCTCCACTTAAATTTACAGTAAAATGATTGAATAGACGTCTTACAAAAGTTTGGAATTAAACTAGTTTTTATCCAAACAGTCACTACAACGGTGATTGTCGTTTCGAGATAAGTATCTTTTTAAAGATACCTATATTATACAACCGCGCGTTTTTGCATACCTAACATTTGTCACGTTTCTTCATTAATCCAAATCATTTTCTGTATAATATATGTGTATATACGACATGAAAATATATTTAAAATCTTGGAAAAATCGCGCGCGCGACTTGAGTATGCTTCACAAAAATTGCGGGTTGATTCCCTCGAAACGACGATTACCGTTGCTGTTTGGATGAAAACTGGTTTAATTCCAGACTTTTGTAAGACGTCTGTCTATTCAATCATTTTACTGTAAATTTAAGTGGCGATGAATCCGCCCATTGATCCAGCAAAATTATTCTGAATCAAGAAGTATAGACATACTTTTGGCACGCAGCTGTCGATAAATGAATATCTAGACAAAGTCTAAACAGTTTTATTATCATCGCACATATGCTTGAATTGACGAAACAACAACGACGTGTGGAATTTTATTTCAATTACTCGATAGATATGTAGAAATAATTACTAACACGAGCGACGCTTCCGTTACTGTACTCACAAAGGAACGTGCTATATTGCAAAAGCGATGTCAAAAAAGTAATGTTACCAAGCGAAAGATCACGTTTGAAATAAGTATTCTAGATGGTCAAATCTTGGTATTCTCTGGATTTTGTATACAAACTTGTCGTACTTTTGTATACAACTTGGGCCGGAATATATTTCAAACTAAGAACTTTGAGTGATATTTTACGCCTGTTAAGAGAGATTTAGCAAACAATTACCAGGAACAAAATTTTCTTATTTTTTCCATAGCATATAAATCTAGGATAAAACATAGACGTTTTTATCGGAAAAAAATCAACCTGAGTCTTAGTCTAGTGGGCTCAAAGTACTTTAAACCCAATCTAAGTATCTCATCTGTCGGCTCTCTTCAAATCCTTTTGTTTGAAACAGTTTTTTCAAAAGTGCATTATTTTTGAAATATTTTGATGTCCAACGGCCAAACATGTTCCGACTCAAGTCGGATACAAAATTCATACGATGTCAAGACCATCTAAAAAATATCTATTTCAAACGTGATATTTCGACTGGTAACGTTACTTTTTTGATATCACTTTTGGAATATAGCATGTTCTCTTAATCATATTGCTCACAACACAAAAGATATTTGAGGTCTCGAAGCGATCGATAAGCTCGAGAATCGAGTTTTTATTCTGACAAATATAATTTTTAAACAATTTAACAAAAAAAGATATTACAATATCTGTGATATTTTTTTGTACTTAGTTTTTATAATAATGGTTTACGACCTACATAATGCTGTTTGCAAATTTACTTTATTTTTATCAGGTCAAATCAAAGAGAGAGTAGATGAGACGTCAATCTATCTTTTGAGATCAACATCGTGATCTCACTACACGTCGCTCAGAACTAGTCACGTGTCACGGCAATTTATGAATGAAATCCGGAACTACAAGAGGATCACTGAATGATCCGAGATAAGTGACTTGGATTCTCCCGCATCTCGATAACACCTTTTAACAAAATCCTTAGCGTGATTTAGCTGAATCACCTGATCATGGAGGTACATCTCCAGCAGGAAATATAAATTAATTCAGGTCGTTTTAAGAAGACCAAAATAGTGACATAATAGAGGGTGAGCATTCATTCAAACTTCCATTCATTCGTTCTAGAGCACAGAACTATAAATTCTACGGATATAAGTTCTTCGGATTTATTGTCCAGTTCGACGATACCTTCGTGAGAACCGGACATATGAGCACTTTTCTCGAGCATTTATTTAATCCTTATCGCACACTTGTTTTGACAACGAAGAATTAATATAAATATTATATATATATGTGTGTGTGTGTATATATATATATGCATATGTATGTATATATATATATGCATATGTATGGTATAACACATATAAATGTAGATCACATATGTGTTTAATCAAATAATAAGTTAATTTAGAATAAATAGTTACTTATAGAATAAATAGTTATTTATCTGAACATTTTAAAAATGAAAAGACATTTACACATGTAGTTTTTTTATTTATTAATATTATTTTTTCTAATTGTTTGTAAAACATTCATCTAATAATTACCTTGAATTTTCTCTATATTATTGAACAGATTATTAAATTTTGTATTTTTATGGTCTTTGTCAATGTTATGTGTTGTCGTGTTAATTGTTTGTTATTTCAGTTTTAACTTTACCAGAACAATTCAATGCCAAAAATATAGGCAAAAATGAATTGCGCAAGCTACAGAATATCGTTTGAGTAATTGCTTTCCTGTTTCGATTAGCAGATAAAAATCTCTGTATTCTATTAGCGATCCGAGCAAATCTTGGTTATTCTTGTATCAATAACGAGTCGTTTGTCAGTAATTAACTACGCGGTGGGGAAAGATAATAGAAATTCTCTAGGGTTATGGGGGAATCTTTCCCTCTCTCCCAAGACTCTTCTACAGTTTATCAGAGCGAATGATAGTGGATTTTCGTTCTTCGTCTCGCACGTTGCAACGCACACGTGGCACAGAGAAAAAAGGGCCGTTTAATCCTATTGGGAGTGCTAATCTTTGCGCGCAGGAAATATCCCTCCCACTTTATCAAAACCTTATAACCTACGACATACTACATACTCGGATTGTCACCGATCGTGAAAATGGACGTACGATATGTCTGCTCATTTCACAACGTGATTTTCACAGCTATTTTAAATTTGTCGCTATCGAAAGAATTTCAATGAATAGTTTGGAGAGCGTATTTTTTAAAGCTATCTTTTTTAAAGTAATTATTTATAAGTACATATTTTCACACCGCATAGAAAAAAGATTTACACTAATAAGGAAATTTCTGCAAGAGTCAAAATAAACAATTAGACGACAAAATGTTTCCTTTTAATTAGACGTCAAAAGTTTACCATTAGAAGAGTTTACTCGAATATATTTTGCTTTACATATCGCGATCTTTTTCGATGTCCACGAGACTTTTCTTTTAATTATGTATTATTTGGAATAAATAGGTTGTTACACCTATCATCAATACATATTTGGATACATAAGTAATCTATATTTATAGGCAGCTATATATAGGCAAACATGCGAGAATGAACCAAGAGATGTTTCTAAACGCACGATTGGCTCTCTGGCATCCGTCTTGAGCACAAATAGAGAAACCGTCTTTTCGATTCCACCTCAACTTATGTTCATAGTCTTGTCTTTTCTCAGAGAATGCCGGAGACAGGTTGACACGTGAGATTGAATCTAATCTAAGAATGTTTGTAAGAAGTCATTTCTACATTTGGATCTCTAAAATTTCAGTTCCTCAATTTTTGATGGCTTAAAAGGTCTATCTCACTTGAAGAAAAATTCGTCTATAGAAATAGTTGCATCTGATCAAGTTACGCTAGAATATTTAACCGGAATACTTGTATACTGACATATTTAGATTTGCATATTTGTCACATTGTTAATGTGTTTGTGATTTATATAAAGAAATATTAAACTCTGAGAAATTATGCATATATGTATATGTGTTTGTATATGCGCGATTTCAATTGAAACCAATCTGTGTCAGAAGTGTCAAACGGTTAAATATCACATTTATATAACGTGACAAATAGGAAAGTGCAACCTGTTGTGGAAAGACTCAGTCAGCACTCGGAGCCAACTCGAATGCGATCGATTTCAAAGAAATACGACGTATCTGTTGCCCGTTGTATCTTTATTCTTCCTAGTATAGCAGAATAAAAGAAAAACGTTTTCCGTCGGCAAGATCGAGCCAGCAGCTCAAAAAGAATCGTCCGATCCGGCTCGAACACGTCTGCATATTCATCCCGGTCAGCTTTCGAGAAACGAGGCGATCGGACAAGTTGACGCGCGAGATGGAATCTGCGCCTTACGAGGGACGCCCGCAGAATGTATTCTACGTGTCGCCGATGTCAAATGGTTAAAAAGCCCCGAGAGACATGCCTACCAAATACCGACCGTCTATAGCGTTGTCACGATGGTAGTGTCACCAAAATTCTACGACAAAACTCGTCTTTTCCAACACACGTACAATTGATTTTGATAAAGCTAGCTGTTAGCACGATTTTTCTTTTTGCACGAGCAAAAGTGGTTACAAAATGGCTTTTTAAAAAACCCAAAGAAGCAGAGATATGTTTTTCTCATTTTCCTAGCAACACATGACTACTTTCGTCATCCAATAATATAGATTACATTTTTCTATAGAAATTCATCTTTGAATCGCAGTTGTGATCTCATACAGATTTTAAAAAAACCGACTTCAGTTTTTTTGAGCGTCGTTAAACTCATATGTGTAAGACAAATGTTAATCAGTGACAGAAGCTAGAGTTTGACGTCTTACAAATATAACTTAATTTTAAAATAAACTTGTCATAGTAAACAACATGAGCTGCGCTTTGCCGCTTCTGTTAGATCTGCCGCCGCCATATACTAAAGTTGTTTTATTATGCCAAAAAGAAAAATATGCTTTAATATATTATTTTGTTATAAGTTTGCATAATTATATTAACGTGATAATGTATAAATAAATAAATTTATATATTTCGAGAGTAATTGAATAACATTTAATATATAGCAATATATATTTTGACATATGAGTGCTTATTTTTTTTATATATAACAATTATTGTTAGGTGTAATGTATTTCCCAATTACTTTCAATGAGATGAGATAAATTGACTATTAGTTTTTATTTCCTTTTTCAATTAGTATTATTTTAATATTTTGCTGTTTTTTTTGGTAATTAAACATTTATTTATAATTAAAATCCTTCTATATTTTTGTAAATAAAGCTAAACTATTCTGTTGCCTTCTCCTAGTTTTTATTTTGAGTAATATTTTTTATCAGATACGCGTGTGTGCATCTAGAAAAAAAACAATGTCTAACATATATAATAAAAAAACTAAATAAATAAATAAAAACGAAGTGAGAAAGAGAGATTCTGCTCCTTGTTAGCAGGATCTGTTTACTTGTCATCTTCCAAATAAATCGCGTTTACTCGTCGATCATCGGGAGCCTAGGTAAACAGCGTTTACAGGACCCGCACAAACAAAACGCCAAATTGTAACAAACTGATCTATAACTAAATTACACGCTGTATCCGTCCCGTTTCATCGCCCTCCGCAGCTATATAAACACGTCAGCGCGCTGTATTGTGCTCGACTTCCGAATGCGATGATCGAAGTTACCTATTGTTGGTTTCTCACAGTGTTGAAAACGCGATCGCGTCCTATTTTCTGAACTTGTACAAGTATATGTACATATGTGCGCGTGTGCGTGTGTATATGTATGTACTTCTATCGACGGGGACGGAGAAGCTCAAATTTGCTTTCCAAGCGAACATTGCGCTACAATTCGACAAGACGAATCGCTCTTTCTTTCTTTATTTCTTTCTCTTCTGTTTTCTTTTTCTTCTTCTTTTTGTAGACATAAAAATATTTCCAAGAATATAAATTATTCTTATCCGCAGCGGAAACTCACGTATAATTATGTTTTGCGCAAAATTGTCTCTCTTATAATATTGGTTATTTTAAAATATGTCTTGATAAAGTGGATTTGATAAATTGATAAAAGTAACGTAAAATGGTAAAACATATGTAAAAAAAATTTGTTTTCTGCTTATTCAGAATGCATGAATAATCCGTTCATCGCAGCAGTGTTTAAGAGATAATAATGAGATTACTGTTTACATATGTAGCTAAGAGTTAAAGACTCTCGTTATTCGACCATCGTAACATCTTTTTAAAGACAAAAGTTTGTAATGAATTTTACACAAACAAAAAGCAGTCAAAGCGACACGATCAAAAGATCGCGCTACTCACGCAGCTCGCAATATTTAAAATCTCATCAACTGAGCGCCTTCAACTTTCATCAAGAAATATATGTTTCTATTTCTCGCATTCTGATCGAAATATTTTAATTGCATTCGAGAACAAATAAGTATGTGTATGTATAGTCAGCTATTATACTCCTTGCAAATTAGCGGAAAACATTTCGCTAAAAGATTCTTCCGTATTCTTTTAGGATTCTTTTGCTTTTCTGAAGAAGAAGAAGAAGAAGAAGAAGAAAGAGAGAAAGAGAGAGAGAGAGAGAGAGAAAGAAAGAGAGAGAGAGAGAGAGAGAGAGAGAGAGAGAAGGCGCAAAAGACCGGAAAGGGATAAAAAACGATGTAACGCACATGAAAGGTTTCAGGGACTAAAAGTGCCGCGCATTTCTTCGTATTGCTGACAGCACGTAAGGGACTTCAGGTCATCAGGACCTTTAACCAATTCATAGTGTTAGACTAGGATTTGTGGTCAGGCGATAATGTTTAGCACCGCAGGAGATTTAGCAGTTTCTGCGACAATATCTTTGGTGCCATAGCGTCTTAACCAGGTAGAGATAGTTATAAACGGAAACACGACAAACGCACGCATGGCGTTTGCTCTTTCGCGAACCTAATTCGTATGGTATGCAACATGAAAAACGTCAACTTGTGTGGATTTTACTTAAGTTTAAAAAAACTGAAGATTGCAAAACTCGTAGATGTGTGACATATTTGCTCTGAAACGCGTTTAAAACACAGATAATAAGTGTGCGTTTAGTTATTTTGCGCTTTTTATTATTCTCTTAATATCATTAAGAGAATAATAAAATGTAATCATTATGTAATCACACATATGTAATCACACATAAAATGTAAATGTCATTTACATTTTTGTCTTTGATAAATACCTTTATATATATATCTGTATCTGTATATACACATACATATATGTATAAGAATCTTTTTTGTTATGATTAACAAAATTTTCGGATAGAACGTCTAGTTTCTTGGCTTCAGTTTTCAAAGTTTTTTGAGATAAATCCCTATGAACTTCCAAGAGACAGAAAAGTTCTTTACGATGATAAACTTTAATGAGACTTGAGTCCCCCTAAAATATCTGACAGTTCACACATGCACACAAGAAGAATTTACAGATGTATTTTAACATTATATAAAGAAATCTATTGAAGCACAAACATGTCATATTTCATTCTTAAAAACGCGATCTTCTGAATCTTCTAATATAATAAAATATAATAAATTCTACTATAATAAATTTTCTGAATCTTTGTGGTCTAATATAATATAATATAAGTAACATAATATAATATAATAAAGAAAATCCATTATCGGACAACCATCTAATAACAAGATGACTCAAGATGTGTTAAAACACATGAAAAATTATATATGCATAGTTCACGATATTCTTTTATATCAATATTTATAAAACAGTTTAAAGTAAGTTGAAATAAAGAAAACAAGAACAATTTATATGTATATAAAATAATATTTTATTTAAAATATTTCTCATCAATATGCTAAACTGTTCGAATTTGTAAATATGCGCAATGTTACAATCTCTTAACTCCAGAAAGATTGAAAAAATTACTTTCCTGTTTTTTCGATAAAAAGAAAGAAATTTGTAATAAATTAACATACTTTTAGACTTAAATAAGTTATGAGCTTTTGCCGACGGAAAATATTATCTGTAATATCGAAATGCTATAAATACCGTAAATATCGGGAATTCTTGTTGATTTTCATTAATCAGTAATAATCATTAATAATGCTTCATGTATCATAGAATGTAATATTTCATAGTTGATCATGAGAACACGCTAATATTATACCGTATTTTGGAGAAGAATTCTTTTTAATCTGACTTGGTTTGTGGGAAAAAAATATTTAGAAAATCTAAATATGTTGTTGGATAGTTTCGCTTTCAAATTTACCGTAATCTAAGGTACAAAATTTATTTATACATGATTAGCTTAGTAATAATACTACTGTATTGAAAAAGTTTTGCAATTTGACTTAAAAAAAGTCAAAAATTGACTTAAAAAAAACATAATTATGAAAAACTTCTAGTAACACTATTTTTAAAAATTTAAAAATTTTATGATTTTTACTCTCGTTTCCCGCCGATTCTGATGCCGAGCAAGGTAAAACTTAGGAAACTCCACGTAATATAATAACAAAAACTCAATTTATAGGGTAAATGGGGGTATTATGGCCATACGGAAAAGATGGCCATAGACTGTAATTTCACCAATAATTGTTAAATAGTGCATTTTTGTA
>QVNW01001619.1:0-49013 GCA_014825475.1 Pseudomyrmex flavicornis
TATATAATATTATTTATTATATATTATATAAATTATTTATATATATAATAATATATATATATATATATATTATTTTATATATAAATAATTTATATAATATATAATAAATAATATTATATATATATAAATTTTATGTATATATAATTGGTTTATTTTGGCGCTCCCGTGCGATCTAGCATGAAAAAAAACATAGTACGTCGTGAACTTTATTTTTTTTATAAGTTTAATTATTTTCTAAGTTTGTTTCGGTTATTTACACTTTTACATTTAATTTCGGTTTATACTTGAAAAGTCTCATATCAGCTACTTGTTGTTTCTTAATAAGCGTTTTACTCTTCATAAAAGGAACTAACTTTTCCGGCACAATGATACGGTGATGTTCTGTTTGATAAGTTTCACACAAGGCAATCAACATGCGAGGTATTGCACACGCAGTTCCATTTAATGTGTGTACGTGAATCGTCTTCCCATCTTTCGTCTTATATTTAATATTAAGACGCCGTGATTGATAATCTGTGCAGTTACTACAACTAGATAATTCACCATACAACTTTCTTCCAGGCATCCATCCTTCTATGTCACATTTCCTAAAACAAATACACAATGTGTTAATGTAAGACAATGGGTACTTTCCAGCTACGTACACAGGCAACGCAGTGACTACTAGTGTGAGTGAGACACACTGATATGCTCTCCTCACACTAATGGACACTGTGTTACACAGTGTCGCCTGTGTATGTAGCTGAAAAACACCCAATGTGAATGGAGTGTGTATATTTTTTTACGCACACGTACATATGTTGTATAAAAAAGCAAACTTTAAACAAAACATTCCACGTTAAAAACTCTAATTAAGTTCTTAGAAAGTAATTTATATATAAGTAATTTATATATAGAAAGTAATTTATATATATATTATAGAAAGACAATAGAACATTAAAAATATAGATATTATCTCATTTATATTATACCTATAAGCAGGTGAACCTAAGTCAGATGGAGGCATATCCATTATGTGAAAATGCAATCCTAACGAAGAGAACAATTGTTGCTGTACATTTTGAAGATCTTGAAATATTGCCTCGGATTGAGATGGCTCAGAACAAACAAACATTTCTACTTTTGTAAATTGATGAACTCTGTGTAAACATGATGAGTTAGAATAACTGTTTTTTTTTTTTTATAGAATTGATTTACACATGAAAATATCTACTTTTTAAATATTTTACCTGTATATTCCTCTTTCATCTAAAATACTTGAAGCCTCTGCACGATAGCATCGACTAACCGAGGCAAATTTTAATGGTAAAATATCATAGGAAAGTGTGGTGTTTATCAACTTGGCAGCTAATGCCATTTCTGCAGTTCCTGATAAACTATAATCATCACCATAACAAGGATCCAAATTATATACAAGAGTTCGATCACCATCTACTATTAAACCACATCTTTCTATAACTTTAGTTGGAAGAATATCAGGAACAGACAACAGTTTAAATCCTTCCTTCATTAATTCTTTAACTGTATATTGAATTAATGCTTCTTCTAGCTCTGCTAAATCTCCCAAGAGTATATAACTCCTCTGTCCAGCAATAGGGCCCAAAGCTTGTGTTCTTATTGCTTTCAGATCAGTGACAAGTTCAGCAAATTCTTTAGGTTCAAAGTCAAATTCTGGTTTTTTGCCACATTTTTTTAATAGTTTTGGTTTATTGTCATATTCAACTACTGAGGGATGTGTACAGTTTGGTATTTTGCTTAATTCTTGCAAAAATAATGTTTGCTTTTCAGGTTTGCCAAAATATTCAAGGACTTTGTCAATATCTCCAACACCTTTTCTTGTTTTAATATTGTTTGAAATTACATCACGATTTTCAGGATTGCATAGAAAAGCTATATTATATTCTGGCTCAGGAACACATAGTTTTACATTAGTCACATTTTGCCTTGATATTGCAGGCTATACATTAAAAAAAAGAACATAATTAGTAAAAAATTACATTGTAAAATAATATATACATATATATGTACAAATATAAATTACAATACATACCACTGTGTGGAGCCATGAATGTTGTAAGTGTTGTAATTTGCAAAGTTGTTTCAAATAGTTTTGAAGATTGAATTTCATCTTACATTTCAAAGATTAACAGAAGATTTATACAAACTTCTTTTTAAACTCAAGAAAATATTAATTCATAAATTTTTGTATTTTAGTTTAAATATACAAAAAACATATATACCATCCACTCTTTCTCACATAATATTTGCAATTACAGCAGAGTTTTGCATAATTCAAGTCTACAATAGTCAAGTAACGAAGTAACTCGTATAATTCAAAATGATTCGTTTTCGTCAAGTTTTCTTTCCGTTTCTCGTGCTGTGTTTCACTACCGTGTTTACTAGCTGAATGAACATAACCTTATTCATATGTGTATATAGCACATGTGTTGCAGAAATTAGAATAAACAAATACCATTCAACGACCTAGATTGCAGACTATGGAAGTATTTGTGCAAATCAACAAGTTGAAGGTTTTTATGTTTTATATAATTGTTTGAATATTTGTGTGAAAAAACAAGAAAGTGTATTGGGAGAGTTAATATCAACATCTATAAATGTTTTATATATTATTTTAATTTATTTTGTGTTTAACACATTGAATTAACATTGAAGAATATTAACTATTTAACATTGAATTAATAGTTAGAATTAACATTAAAGAATGGTAACATTTAACATCGAGAAATAACATTAAGAATTAACATTATTGTTATATTTGTGATTATATATACACGTATATACATATACATATAGCAATAATGTTTATATTTATACATATATATATGTGTATATATATGTCATATATTACAAAATTACAATGTGTTTTTAACAAAGTTCAAAAGATTTTGATATAATACAAGTAACAATTCAATAACTTTGAATAGAAATTTGTATATGTGGCTTTGGAAATAAAAATGTTTAACAAATTTCCTCAAAAAAACTTATAAATTATAAATACTTGAATTTCTACAAGCTCGAGGGTCACCTCATTACTTTTTTAAAACTTAATTTAGTTTGTAATTCACAAAAAGTAGTAAAAAAACATAATTAAATAACAAACAAACTTGTCACCATGTCTCTCAATGATCTTTCAAGACGTGATGTTAGAATATCATTTAATTTGATGTGAGAATTATTTTTTATTACTTAAACAGAGACGAGTAAAAAATTTTGAGTATTTTTAAAAAACTTACCACAATACTAATGAAAAAACTGAAAAAAGCATTGCGGCAAAGACCTATCATATCGGTGTATTAAGGACGGTATAAATCATGATATTCTTTCATCAAGCCTAATAAGCCTAATGAACATTAAGTTTACATGGTACAAGCACACAATTTCGATAATAAATAAATATATTACAGTGGGAAATGAGATAGAACCGATATGCGATGTGCGTTGGAAATGTACTATATATATATACATATATATATATATATTTTATACGCATCTAAGTCTAAAGAGAGAGACATTTCGCACTATGTCCATGAGGCGACCGTAACGTAACTTCTCTTTCATGGATTAAAGCATGTTGATTGCACATGTACATTGTAATTCTAGACACACCGATATAGATACACAATCTAGATAACCCAGCAGTATAGAAAATACATCAAGTATAGCGAGCTGGGTGTTCTGCTGAGTTTTACCTTCGACATAATTTGTTGCAGTCTGACTATGCAACATGAAAACAAACAAATTGTATTGCCAGAAATGAGCAAATCGTATCGAAGGAAAGACACACACATATACTTCCTCATTCATTCATTTACTTGCTTACTATCACACTGTCACTCACTCTTTGCCAGTGCCAAGAGCGTAGCGTCTGGCAACATAAAATCTAAATCAGACATTTAGGCATCTTAAGCCGTTATATATACTTGAAAAGTCAGAATTTGTGGCTATAAAATTTGAATATACATTCCTACTTAAATTAATATCATCGAAAGATCGCGGTACTTTTAAAAAGCAAATATTATGACATTTTTAAATTTGATTTCATTTTGTACATGATTTTCTTATAAAGAAATGATTAAAAAATAGTTTAATTAGAAAAGAGGAAGAACAAAACGGAAGAAACCAAGATAACAAGAAATATGTCATCTAATGTTTAATGAAATTGATATCGTTTTAATATTTTCCACTTAATAATACGACGTTATAAAATGGCGTTTGTCTTGTTAAGTGGGAAGTGTTAGCACGATATCTGACTTCATTTTCTCCAGAATAATTACACTGTTTATCGCTTAAAATCTGGTTGGATTAAAATCCTTATTGACCATAGAAAAATCGCGAAACTCATCTTGATTTATATATCCATCATCTTCCATTGGTGTTAACACAGGAGGCTCCTGTGTGAAGTCTTTATCGAAGTTCGAAGCATCTTTCTCATTTTTCTGAAAATTGTGAAATAAACAGTCTTATACACAATCGTCGCGTATTATTTATTAATAGAAGCAGTATCAAACTCACAATTTCAGGTTTAACTGGTGGTTGCACTCTACGCGCTTCGAGTGCTTCCCAATCTATTTTCTTGTAGAAAAATGGATGGACTTTTATAGCATTATCACCACCATTGGCTGCCACACAACCTAATCGCTTGGCAGGATTTTTAGTCATAAAACCTTTCAAAATGGATACTCCTTCTTGCGAAATCCATCCGGGATATAGTGCTTCATCTCGTAATATCGATTCGAATAGGTCGTCTTCGTTCTCGGCTTCAAAAGGTGGCTGTCCAGCTAACATTTCATACAATAAAACACCCAAAGCCCACCAGTCAACGCTGGCACCATATGGCAATTCTTGAAGTATTTCTGGAGCTATATAGTCCGGTGTACCGCAAAATGTCGATGTTGTCGTTTCTCCCTCAATTACATTTTCTTTACACATTCCAAAGTCTGCTAATTTAATGTGTCCTTCCGAATCTAATAATATATTATCCAGTTTTAAATCACGATATAAAACATGATGTTTGTGTAGGAACTGAAGCGCAAGAGTGACTTCTGCTGAATAGAAACGCGCTCTATCTTCGTCGAATTTTTGTGCTTTTTGAATATGAAACATTAGATCACCTGAAATAAATTGTAAGATAACATAAAATATCAGAAAGAAAAAGAATGTTTTATTTTTTTATGAAACATTATGGATTTGTACCTCCATTCACATATTCCATAACAAAAAAAAGTCGATCAGTGGTTTGGAAGCAACTATGGATGGCTGTTAAAAAAGGGTGTTTTGCTGCTAAGGCTAAAATCCTCTTTTCCGTCATTGTGCACTCTACATCATCGTCTTGAATAATAACGCTTTTTTTCAAAATTTTCACAGCGTAAACTTCGTCGGGGTTACTCTTTCTTTCCACAAGCATCACTTTACCGAAACTACCTTTACCGAGCACTTTGATAAAATGAAAATCGTCAATACCGAATTTTCTTAGTTCACTGCCGTTAACAGGTACTGCGTTTTCACAGATGTTCATTGGTTGTGATGTTCTTTGGTTTGCCTGTAATCCAGTCGTGGATGATGTGTTTGTACATGATGTAGTAGATGTAGATGGTCCAACGGAACTTTCTGTAATTTTTAAAGGTTTGGATTTCTTGTCGGCGGATATATTTATTGTTTGCAAAATATCGCCCATAGCTTTGGTATCGACACCACAACTGTTTGGTACATTCCTTAGGCATCGTTTATGAATGTTCATGTTACAAACTGCATTAAAAAATATAAAACAGATTAAAAATCTTACATGATAAAAATAATCATCACATACAAATTAATTTACTGACCTTCGCATTGTAAACCCTGTTTGACAAAACCATACAATAAGGATCCACAATGGTCACAAAATGTAAATCTTTTGTATGTATGAAGAACAAAACGATGTGGCACATCTATACTGAAACGTGGACCATCTGTTTCTTTACTTGATTTTAACGCGGTTTGTCCACCCTAAAAGCGCACAATAAATGTCTATTACAATAACTTAAAGATTGTTTATATTTGAATGTTAATTAATTATCCATTAAATTGTGTATATATATATATATATATATATATGTATATAAAATCAATAGACTCAAATTAATAATTAATAGTAATTATTAATAATCAAGTAATTAGTCAAAAAATAGAAAATATCATAATATGTTATTGTAAAGAAAATGCGAATAAACTTACTAATCTTCTCATTCCTGGACACTTGGTTATCACAAACTTGTGACATCTTTTGTGGACCACGCAAGTACATACTGAAACAATATTACAAATCTTTTTTTGTAAAAATGTGATTGCCGGTAAAACGAAACATCAAATATTGCATATCCAAAGCTGATTGCATGCGTGATTAGACATATACCCAAAAATTATTTACAATAACATTATAAGCGTAAAAATAAAATTGGGACTAGGTTGACATTACTCAACATTACCTCGGCATGAAATCAGCAGAAGCTTCAGTATCAAAAATGGATTAACGCACAGTTTTAAAACGATGTGTTTGAAGTTTTTTTCCATTTGGCTTTATAAGTCGGTAAATAAAAGAAAAGAAAATTTGTCAAGAACATGCAATAAACCAAAACACTTCTATGTGGCCATACGTTGTATTGAAGCGAATAAAATAATTCCAGGAGAGATCCAGTTACATCGTGATAAGGATCAATGCCAAAGTCCTGCAGGGATCAATGTCATAAATAGCAAGTAATGTAGTACACACATGTGTAGCACACACATGTTTTACTTTATCATGAATTATAATTCCATAGTAATTTCTGTGGAAATATATTCAAGATGAATTAAAAGTGCACAGAGATTGGGCCGCAAGGCGTTACGGGTTAAAAGTAAAGCATTGAAAACTAAGTTGTTGAATAAATAAATAAATATTTTAATTAATAATAAGTTTTGTGAATTTTCTTATCACAAAACTAGTCGCACACCACATACACACTGCTAATTAGAAGACATTCATATATAAGGGTGCGGCAAGCGGATACGTAATTATAATCTGTTAATAACAGTGTGTCTTCTCACCTTGACACTGATAGCCCTGTTTGCCCAAGCCCCTGAAATACAACAGACAAAACACGTCACATCGTATCCTCATGATCCCTTCTAAGCACATACGTTTGCTTCCTTAAATCGTACTTAGTCATTATCTACCTTAAAGTTTTGATTGAAAAGATTTTTGCAATTGATGCAAAAGAACAAGAAGATCATTGATAATACCAAACCCATTTTATTCTGATTAGCTATAATATTCGTAAATATTAGATATTCATTAAAATTATTATTATCTCAAATGTTCTAGCACCTAAATATTTTGAAAACGAACTTAGCAGAATGTTTAAGGCATGTACTCCCGTGAAAGAAAGTATTATTACATCCAAGCATGCAACCCGTTTAAAAAAAAGTAGAGAAAATGTTCTTAAATAATGTTTAAGAGTCTTCACCCTGAGTATGTGTGAACTAAAATGTTTAAAACGTCGATATAAAAACGGCCCATACGTGACCTCAACCCGAAAGCCATGCTCAAGAATATAGAATATTTTTTCATACAAAGTTCTGTTTGCAAACAAAATATTTTTAAACAACACAAAAGCCTTTGATTTATCTACGTTTAAAAGAATTTATACAATATAAATAATCTTGACCTTAACATATATCTATTTCTGCACAATCTGCGCTTTAAATTAAAAGACGGTCTCTTGTAGTTTCTCGGATAATTCAATTTAAAGTATAATAATCAATAAGTCAACAATGTTCGTAAACAAGAATAGCATTTGTATTTCATTGAGCTAAAACATGCTTTGCGCAAAGGATGTAAACTGATGCGGAACTGTACAATTTTAGACCACGCATTGGAAACGCCATGTGATGCAAAATACTTAGTGCTTATAAAAACATGTGCGCGAATAAAGTTTTATATATACAGTATAGTTTTGTATGTTGCTTTTTAATATTACTATATACTTTAAGTGAAATATTTCAGAAACTCTATATACTTGAGAAACTATATATACCTGATTCAAAATATGAGTTATATCCTGTAAAATCTTCGGGTTACAGCATGAAGTAAAGTTTTATAAACATTTAAAATTAAAAAATTTTCTACAGTTTCAGCTTTTTTTTCGGACTTTTTGATTGTATACCATCAATTACGGGACATTTTAATGTTTAAAATAATTACATTATTATTGCAACAAATCAATCCTAGGTATAATCTAATGTTAATCACATGTAATATGTCTTTTCTTAAAAATTATCGAAAATTATTTTAAAAAATCATAGTGAAACGTGCATTTTGTTTTTTTTTTTTTTTTTTTAAATTGCCAATCAATTTGATGTGCAGTGTTAGATAAAGTTTTGAAAATGATATACTTTTGAAAAATCTAATCGTAACAGGTAAATATCAAATTTCAAGCATGCTCCCAGTTTTCAAATATTTCGAAATAATGTGGCATGTGTCCAAGATAGCATCAAAAAATACTTTTGCATGAGATCTTAAGCAATATACACGAAGCAATAAGGCATACATAAGCGCACATACCATATAAAATCATGACAATGCGAACAAAATGTTGGTTGCTTCAGAAAAGTAGCCATAAATTTGTGTCCGTTCACTTGATGTATTTTCCGTCGCACTGCATATCTTCTACCACCGAAACCTCTCTCTTTAAATACTCGTTCACTGCTAACTGGGCCTTCACCATTGCCACCCATTCCGCTACTTTGTGGCGTATCTAATGTATCGAATTAAAAATGTGTTACATCATGTATATGCATCAAATAGTAAGATGTGATTTTCTTACTTTCTGCTATATAATCGAATATCATTTTCACTCTCAATTTTCCCTGAGGTTCCAGATCAATCTGAAACAGTTTTTAAATAAAATTGTTAATAAGGTTAAAAATAATAAAAGAATATTAACGTCATTTTAATATAAAATATGTGCAGAAAAATTGTCTAAATATTCATTTATGTATAACATATTCTATTATTATTTTTTATATGTCAGTACACACACACACATACACACACACACACACACACACACACACTCTCTCTCTCTCTCTCTCTCTCTCTCTCTTTCTTTTTCATTCATGAGTATGCAATAAAACGCTAATTTTCTATAGCATTTATACAACAAATTTTTAAAATAATAACTGTATATAAATTATATTTGAAGTAACGTAATTATATGCTTCGTTTTGTATGCATTGATTACTTTCATTACTCTATGTGTAAAAAAATGAAAACACATTTGAGCTGTAACATTGTTGCGCTAATACTTATTAGTTTTAATAATCGTTAATATACAAAGCTAAGATTATTTTAATATTAATATTTTAATATTTAATATTATATAATTTTAATGTTTAATATTATATAATTTTAATATTTTTCAGAGCACTGAAAATAAATTTATAAACGCATATATTTTCAGAGTTTCCTGGATGACCATAAACTCAATGATTTTTCTCGTAAGAAGTCCGATACTTTTATAAACATATAAACTTATTTTGCTTTACATCAAAGTATCCGAAAATTTCTGAAAATGGTTTTCGAGTTTGAACTACGTTGGTGGTTTTACATTGACGTTTCGTGGACATTTCAGTTTACTTTGTCGGGTTTAACAGCAACCTGATACTTAGTATAAATATAAAAATGACACTAACGTGGATCAAATCTGAAAATCATTTTCATGAATTCTTATACACACCGCGAAAGCATCAAATTTAAAGATATATTATTTGAAGATATACTCTTATATTAATTAAACAGATTATTGATAGATTTCAAAACAAGAGTATCTAAATGTCATACAATTCACTGAAATATCATTCAAAATTCAATTATTGTCCGGATCGGATAAAAGTTTTCTATGATTTTAATTGATATAATGTTCAGATCCTGATCAAAGAACTTTCCTATATCAGGAAATTAATGTAATTCTTCATAAATAATTTATAGTAAGAAATAGTTAAATAGTAAGCTAAGCTTGAAAAACTCATGTTGTAAATACTGATTGAAATCAATTAACAATAAAATTCTCAGAATATTACACGAAAAAGTTCAATAATTAAAATATTAAATTATAGTAAAATTTTAATTAAATTAGTAAAATGTTTTAGTAAAATTTTATGCTCTGAAAAAAACAGAATTTTACTTTATATAATAAGTTTCTTTTAATATTCAACTATTTCCACAACAATGGAAGAAGACTGACTAATAATAATTTAAATACTATATTCTAGCATTCGAGAGATTGAACAACAATAATTTACAACAATAATTTACACGACTTGTGATTTGTTTAATAAATTATACAAAAAACAAAATAACTCACCCACAAATCATTATCACGTTGTTTGGTCAAACCTTCGAAGGAAATATTGCAGTTAGCAATAAAATAATCCGGTTGTAGCACCATGTCATGAAAGACGGTCAAGTTCAGTATTCCTGAATGATTTCCCGAGCACACGAAAGATTCATTCCAAACTGGGTTCGACGTTCTCGGCCTCGTGGACGTACGACCCAGGCCCGTCTCACCTACACTCACCTGAACGTACGGATAGAGTAATGGTTCTTCTTGTGAGAATCTTCGTTGATTCTCGGTCGCGCGAAGCCCGGTGGCTTCGCAAATCTCGATCTTTATCATCCTCGCGCGTTCGGATCTGACGTATCAGTGCGAACACTCAGACCAGCTGATTCTGACGGATGTGATTCCGATTGAGACAATACTGACCCATATGATTCCGAGTGCGTAATCTTGAGTCATGAGTATGTAATTTCGACTGATATGATTTAAAAACGTGCGGTCTCAATCGTTGTGCCCGCACCGCCACTGTCATTAAAACCGAAAATACAGATATAACGTGTCAAAATAAAAGAGTGAGATCTAAAAGACCTCTTTCGTTCCAATTTATCAGACGTGGTTGAATTGACGTTCTACCAGTGGCCTCTTTTACCGTTTCGCGGTCTCGGCCAACCTAATTCCTCTCCACAGAGCGCGCTCATATCCATAGAACGGAAATCGTACTTCTTGCTCTTTTTCTCTTTATCGCATTCCACCTCTTTTTCGCGCTCTTATCTTTTATCTCGCTTTTTCTCTCAGGAGATGTTTCCGCGCGCTGTCAGATTTTTTTTCCCGTGTCGCAAGCCCTTGTCCTTCGCCTTTCCGTATGTATGCGCTCTCTTCCCTTGAGCACACCACTAACGAGCGCCGTATTCAATCGCGAGGCACCTTTACCTTCGCCTTTGGCATGCATACAACAGGAAACAGCGTGGCACAGTCGCCAACTCCAGTGCTGATCGTGACTCGATGACGGTGTGACAGCGTTCGCGATAGTGCACGACGACCGCGAAGCGCACGTACGAAGAGGCCTGGCCCTCTCGTCGTCTCCCTCGCTGTCTTGACACTCATCGGGGTGCTCTTCCACTACGAGTTTCGCGTTTCACCGCCTGCAACGATGACATGCAATTGCGCGAGATCAGCTTCAACGAGTCGAATCGGTAATTTCGCAAAACGACGAAGACGTGTATCCGTATAATTGAGAAAAGCAACTTTGCTTATCCTTGACCACTTCGCGCCGACCTAACAGACTCGACCGAGAACCGCTCGATTGGTCGCTTGCGCGGATCGTCAGTCGCGTCCTCGGCGCGCTTCGGGCATTTCCGGGCGTTTCCGTTGTTCCGGACTCTTGGTGAAGAAGCCTACTTCGTTCGATTCTCGCATCAGTCTATTTATTTTTTAGCTACACTTATATACATTTTCTCTCTCTTCCATCTCTGTCACTCTTCTTTTCTTCTTCTTTTTCATTCTCTCTTCCTCTCTTTCTCTCTCTGTATATGTATATTTTCTTTTACAACGATTATATTTTGTTTTTTTTTTTTGACTTAAAAATGCAAAAACTTACGCACGAGACACATGTGTGCGCACGTGTGTTCAAGAGAATAGGTACTCGCGTTTATAGATTTAGCAGCAGTTTTATTAGATATAGATCTTGTGGTCTTTTTATAAAACACATTATATATGTTACATTATATACATACATATGTGTTACATATGAAACTTTGGTTCCAAACAAAATATTAACTTTCAATTTCGAAACATAAAAATTTGACATATGCATCTACACGTTTTTTCACATTTGAATAATCTTCAACTTTTTTCTATCATATCTAGATCTTTATCTCAATCTTATGTGATTGAGATCACCTAACACATACCTTACTATACATAAAATAATTTGTTGTTATAATAACATTGCATCTCATTATTTGACAGAACAGTTAATATCATATAAGTTATTAGAGAAGTTATATATAAATATTTTCATATAGTTTGTATACCTAATAAAAAATATATTTATAAATATATTTATATAAACTATTTACTTTTTATTCTATAAAAAATCTTATAAAGAATTATAAGATTTTGTCTTACCTCAATAGTAAAGTTAACAACTATATGGTTTTTGACATATCTTTATGTAGATATTAAGATTTTAGTTCTATTGTTTCTCTATTTTCTCTATTATTTTTTTATACAACTGTTACGTTGCACTAAAAAGAAAGTTTGATATTTTCTGTTTTATTACTAGTAAAACTAATTTCGTCCAAAAGAGAATACGGTCAAGGACACGTTATGATAATGGTTATACATATACATATATAATACTTACATGATTGTATATTTATTTTATGTATGAAAATTAAAAAATATGGTATGTTTCATTAAGGAAAGACCAAGGCAACTTTGACATTTAAAAAGCCACTCTTAGAAAAATTCTTACTAGTTTATCACGATACTATCCTGTGTGTATGACATAAACATGTATGTGTATACATTGATTAATTGATTAATATTTTTTTGCAAGCGGTTATTATTTCTAAAGTTATCTTTGTATCTAAATTTACCTTTCACGCAAGTTCGCGTGCTTTTTGTACAAAAAATATGATTCATCTCCATTAACTCTCATGTTTTACACGAAAAATTGAAAAAATTATGTGACAATTATACATCTCGAAAGTTTGATTATTTCTATAATAAACAAGAAAACAAATAAATAAGACACATACAGGTAAAAACATTTGCCGATTTTTAGAAAATATGTAAAACGAAGAAATTTACTTTTTTTTTAATAAGAAAAAAATCTATTTAAATCTAAGTAAACTCTAGAAATTATATTTTATGATTTCTTGTCTAGTGATTGCGACATACGACACATGTCATATTGTAGTGATAGATTTATATTTCATATATTAAATTGTTGAAATTAATATAGATAACTCTTGCGCAAAATAAATTAGCATATGACAAAGTATTCCGATAAACATAACTCACTCTTTGCTTTATTATAATTTCATACATATACCAATACAGTTATAACACGAGTGTGTATGCGTGCGTGCGCGCGCGCGCACACGCGCGTGTGTATGTGTATGTATATATGCATGCGTGTGTGTGAATATTATATATATGCGTGTATAATATGTGCGTATTATATGTGTAATACGTGCGTACGCGCTTACTTATAATATCCATATGTATGTAATACACGTATGTATTTATTTATTTTTTTTATATCTCAGAGTATACAATGTGTGTATATTTTTTTATATGAATGTTTCTCTTGCATTTATAACAATATGCCACGCACTGGTTCTTCGCTTAATAATTGTGCCGAAAGCACCTGTAACGTGCGTTTTCGAGCTTGTACTTATCTACATATAAGCATATATATTTATATACACAGCGTTTTTTCATTTATACATATATATATTTTTTTCTTTAATAACATTGTCAACCAATATAACTTATACTTTGCTTAGAAGCTATATAGCGAGTACCATCATTTAAGTAACATGCATGCACGCGCGCGTATCGTTTTCTTATAATTACTCTCACACTCGTTAAATTTGTTTTTACACATAGTGTTCGGTAATTGCCGTAACACCGCTCGTAGGTAGGTAGAAGGAATTATTCTGAGTCGAAAAGTCTTGAACCATTTTTTTCTATTCCATATAATAAAGGAGTAATTATTGAATAAATCAAGCCAATCAGCGCCGCTCCGCGCAGCTCAGTGACATGCGTTCGGCTAAAGATCGGCGCTGATTGGCTTGATCTATTCAATAATTACTCCTTTATTATATGGAATAGAAAAAAATGGTTCAAAACTTTTCGACTCAGGATAACTCTTTCTACCTGCCTACGAGCGGAGTTACGGCAATTACCGGACACCCTGTATAAACAAAAAGCATTTAAAACGGAAAAAATATCATCATTTGAAATATCAAAAGGTACTAGATTGTAGATCTTGACTTTTCAGACATTTAGAAAACATAAGAAGTAAAGAAAATTCATCAGATGCCTGAAAAATTTAAAACATTTTATCTGGTTATAGAAATTTAACTTCAGAAAATTAGAGAGAAAAACTTGTAATTTCAAAAGAAAGGTTGTTTGTTTATCTTGCGCCTAAAATTTTAAACTAATTTCTAAAATTTTCAAACATCTTTTGACATCTCTTAAATGCTTTTAAACTCTTACATATGTTCTCTTACTCCACTCAAACCATATCATACATATACAAGCGTCATGTATATCGTTCGTGCATGTCGTATAACACGAAATGTAATCTCACTCGAAACGGCTCTCGAAGACTAAAAACTCTCAAAACGTATCACAGTCTATCTCTGCAATACATCGAGATTCCACTAAGCATTCAAATCGAAGTGAAAAGCAACAAAGCAATCATCTTGTTTTTACATTTTTATCTCGTTAACACTGTTTATATCAATACTCTGTCCAGAAATTATTTAAGAACGAGAACCGTTTTTTAAAAGATTTAAAATTTGTTTAATTATATACATATAAAGTTATATTGTTATAAAAGATTTTCTTAAAATATAATTGTTGTAATCATGACTTTCAAATTACAATAAATTAAAACTATAATCAGAGTCAATGTAAAATTGAAATTGGAAATACTGTTCATTATATCTCAGTAAATTCTTACATTTGTAACAATATATTTGTTTAAATATACATATATTAAGTACATGTAAGTATAAGGGACAATATGTGATTTTATACGAAAGTTGTATAATGCTTGTTATGAAAAATTTTCACTGTAAAACTTTAAATATAAAAAATCACATATAAACACTGCCGATTTTGTATTACGACTCAATGATTGCATTTTAAGAAACTTCTTTTTGAACATTAGAGGTACTTGTGCGAAACTTATTACTAATGTATAAGATTATATATATTTACATACACAGATTTTTCCTCTTGGATTAAAAAAGTTAAAAAATCAAATTAAATATCAAATAAATGCAATTATTTATAATATAGCTTCTGATGTTTTAAGATCATGTCAGTTACGTGGATATTTCTTTCGAGATTTTTAGAATAAACTTCAATGATTATAATGTTATAATATATTATGTGACGAAGTAATATTATTAGTAAGATTGTCTAGGTAAAAATTCAAGTTGTCTATGAAAGTTTTGCAAAGATACACTATTAAATATATTATTATAGATATTAAGAAAGTTAAAGAAATAAATTTATTGATTTTTATCTTTGCAATAATAGATTTTAATAAGAATAATTAAAGATTAGAATAGAATCTTTAATTATTGTTAAATAATTAATTATTTAACAATAATTAAATAATTAGAATATATCATCTAAGTTTTCAAAATGGAAATCCATCCAAATTATTACTTCCCTTGTATGTAAATTTTATATAATACAATCTCTCACTCACATGTACGCATAGAGAATAAATAGTATAATTACAATTTCAACCGTATCATCATGTCTACAATATGATTGTGCGCACAGCAATTAACATCAAATTTAAATGTTTAATCAAACATTTTACACTCACGTTTAAGATGGATAAATAATCATTTAATAGACTGTTTTTTTAGTAATCGTTCTTTGGATCGCGCGCGCGATATTATATCTGATATATTTTCAGGAGAAAAAATACAGTCGATTGAAGAGAGAGAGATAAGAATGTATAAGAAAAATTGGTTAAACATTAAGTGTATAATGGTCATGTAATAGTTTCTGCTACAAAAATTGTTATCAAAAACGTGACGGCAATTGCTCGTAAAAAAGGCAACAATGATAACGGTCACAATAGAAATAAGAAAGTTGTATTAGCAACTTTCTTAGCGGTCAATAATTCTCTTCTAATGGCAGTTATTTATCACTCATTTCGTTAAGTACTCGCGGAGACTAAATCTAGTCTTTGACATTTTTCTTTGAGATCTCTGTATATATCTCTATGTATATATAATCCACTATATATATGCATGTATAAATAATGGAAGAAATAATACTCCTAAGCTAGTGCCATTCTTATATCGTCGCTTTATAATAGGCCTAGCCAGAAAAATATTAAAGATCTTTATATACTCTTTATTCGTACTCTTATATCTGTTCAATACGTCCCTTTAGCGCTAAATGCAACTCTCTTGAACAATACACAAAATTTAAAATGTTATTCAAAAGAGGTCTATATATATATATAAACCGTTCAGGTGTGTGTTGTGTGACTGAACTTATATCTTCTCAGACAATACATTGCCTAGACTTGATATGCAAGGATTGTATTGAAGATTAGTAAACATTTGGCATTGCATGTATAATTAAGCTGTTTTTTTTTTACGCTACAACCTGACAATAAATGCCATTTTTCTATTATATGTTGCAATTTCAAAACATTTTATCGCAGTGGACGAAATGGAACAATACCAATATTAAATTAATGCGTAATTAAACTACGCATATATATATATATATATCTGTGCGTGATAATATATTTTTTGGTAAAATACGTAGTATTACAAGTACTGCGTCATATATTGGAGGGGATGGAGGAGAAGGCGCTATACATCTCGAGTTTATGGCACTTTATAATGGAACGTGTAGCGCCCAAAACACGATTTAGATATTAGGTTGAAGGAAAACTATTTTTGTCTCTCAAAAGAGTTACCCAGGCATTCTAACTAGCTTGCGACTGTATTATTGGAGCACCTCTGTGTAACATCGAAGTAGGTCGAGACTTTCGTCCACTGGTTGCCGATGTCGGCAAACTCGCGGATGGTTGCTGATGCTGTTGCTGCTGCTGTTGGGCAACCAACTCTTGAGTTATCGCTGAGTCTCGCTTCGGTATCTCCGGTGGCGACTGAAGGACTTCTACGTATTCACGAATCAAATTTGCTATTTGATGAGCCTGAAAAATAAAATAATTTGCAATACATTAGATAAATAAATTCATAATCAATTTTGCATGTCATTTTTAATGACAAAAAAATTTATATTAATTCAATGCACCTACCTGCGACGTAGTAAGGATGACCTTGCTTTGTTTCTTATCCGTACCAGTGATAATCATTAAACAATTAACAGCAGGAGTATAATTTAGAATACTGCTATATTCGTAAGTACACAATGCGTTTCTGGAACGATGTTCCAGTAAGTGAAGACCTTGCTGGTCAATGGCCAACCAAAGTACGCGAGGCCAATTCGAAGTAAACGATTGCATGACATCAAAAATAGTCGCCCGATGCAATGGCCAAGATTGGATCAAATTCAAGAAAGCCTTTTTCGCTTCGGGCGGTGTCATTCCACGCAGGGACTGATGGTGTTGACGCACACCATCTACACATAAGCATGGTACTAATCTTGACGGTAGGCAGTGACTTGATATTGTTCGATAATCTGGTTCTGATATGGAATCTTGGCAGTCACCTAGTTCTAATTGCGATTGCAAAGCTGTCAACATCATCTGCAAATAATATTAGCGATGTAAAAGTTAAATAAATAAATCATTTCTTTCAGATTATGATTAAAGAAAGAATTGATCTGTAAATGCATTCAATAGCTAATAATTATTGCATTACTTTTAAAAATAATATTAATCATGGATTTTAAAACAATCTTGTCGATCTCTTTCTTTCTCTAAACTCCTGCGACAAATTAGTTAAAAATCATTGGTTCCACAAGTAACTTACGGCTTCCTTTTCGGTGATAGGGAATCGATCAGCACGCAAATCGTGCAGAACTTGATGATACAATAGTTCTTTTTCTACTGGATCATCCAAATTCATATATCGATCCAAGAACAAATGTTTCTTGAAAAGGAAAAAGTGATGCGCATGCTTCCGCTGTGAGGTCTGTTGAGTCTGCTGTGACGCCCTATATCGTTCCCACTTGGACATAACATCGGCTATTTTTTCCTCGGGAATTAACGACCGTTCGGTTGGTCCGAGCACTTCGTATATCGCATAACCTGATGTAAGAAACAAATCCAGTCAGGCAAATTTAATAGAAAGATTATATAAGTTCAAGTTAAATTGACATGATTTAAAAATGTCAAATGTCATGATTTAAAAATGTCAAGAAATATACCCATAGCAGTCTCTTCGAGTCCTATCTTAGCTTTGATGATCTCCATGACATCCCTTGCAGTTGCAGATGGATGAAACTCGACGGCATGATATTGGCCATCCATAAAATGAAATCTCGCGTAAATCGGCCGACGATTAATGGTGCACATGATCTCCTCGCGACTTGGCGGCCATTGTCGTCTTCGAGTGCCCTGAGTCTTGTAAAGGCACTTTTCGGCGAATCTCGCGTACTTGCCTTCTTCGGTGACATAATCACTAGCGCATCTTTTCAAGTGCGCAATCAAGTATTTACGTATAGTTTTCTGAGGCGGAAGAATTACGGAACATGCGAGCGAAAGCAACGCCCAGTGTCGAAGATTGACGCGATTGTTCGGATCTGGATGATCAGTCGTTTGCTTGATTAATTGAAGATACAGCTCGCCCAGCAAGTTTTCCTTTCGTATGCAACGTTCCATCACGGTTTGTATAAGATTTACATGTTCGTCCTCAACCCTGCGCACTGTGTCGCCGTTTTGACCGAGTCCCGCATATGTCAAGATCAATTGAAAGATATTTAGAGCTATTTGCTCGTCAGTATCAGGCAGTTTCGATAAGCTCTGAGGTATTTGTTGCCTACTAAACGCCCAGTAAGCGTACGGGAAACCTTTGTAAGTCTCACCGTGATCGGCGCTTCCATGTTCTTGCCTGAGTTTTTCTATTCGATGCTTAGACAATCTTCTGAGTGTGTTTCTGAGAAAACCGCCACCGGAATCCTGCGGTTTCCTAAGAATTTCCGCATCGACCAGCATTCGTCGACAGTTGACCAGATTGTGATACAGTCTGATACGATCTTCGTTGGTGATGCACTTGAGTTTCTTCGTGGGTATTTCGTTTTCCGTAATCCAACCCGCCAGCGCTGAACAATAGCTCACGATGAGACTGCCTATTTCATTTTTCTGCGGCGTCTCGAAGACAAAACACTTGTGCGAGCTGTCGGGATTATGTCGTAACAACGAGATCGTAATAAATGAATCACTCGGGTCTAGCATGATGCTTTCAACATCCTGGTAACGATACTCGGAAAGGACAAACTTGTCGTCTGGTTTAATCAACATGAGACCGTCGCAATTAATGCCAAGGATCAATTGATTGCCGTAAGACCAATATCCTCGATAAGTAACGTTAAACATCGTTGTGCCATAAAGGGGATATTGCATCACGCAGGACAGATATAAAACTTTGGCCGCTAATTCCTTACGTCCGGCGCCATATTGCCGATGTGCTTGCGCTATTATAGGTACCCAGACATCGTCACCGCGAGCCCGACTGATCCTGTAGGGCAAGAAACTATCGACCTCGCTATAATAATCTAATCTATCGTTGTCCTTTGGATCACCGAGAGACACCTGCGCTTGCAATCCTGCCAGTTGCAATGCTACTTTTTCAGATACTGGAAAATCATCGCACTGAAAAAGATAAATAATGATAAAAACGATAAACGATTCAATACACAAGTGAAATAACATAGATAAAAATTGATCTAAAGCATGTATCTTCTTGTACCTTTACAACATTGTAGACTGCCTGGGCATACAACATATTAACTTCTACGGGATCTTGCGAGATTTCTCTTGGATTACGGAATAATCTTCGTTTGAAGACAAATCTGTTATCGCCACTGCCTAAAGTAGCATTGTTACCGCGCCGCAATGTCGAAAACGTCGATTGTGCCGTATTCAATTTGCACTGTTTCCTATCAAATTAAAAAAAAGCAAAAAATGTGTTTAGAAACCCATTTTTTTCGTCTTACTTGACTAATAAATAGAGTATTATATTTACATTTCCCATGCAGCAATCACATCGTACAAATAATCATGAGCCCGCACGTGCTCTTCTCCGTCAGGTCTACTCTGATAAATAGCCCAACCTTCGAGCGATCGAAGACCTAATTTTTCACCGAGTTTAGCTACAGCATCGGCAGCCGTGTCAGTCGGGTGCACATCGATCGCTTTTGTTCTCCCATCCAAGAAGAAAAATCGACAGACTATGGTGCCCAATCTTCTCATGGCAGCAATCTCCACTGTCGACGGTGGATGTTGCCTACAAGATACTTTTGTGTTCTTGCAATTATCCACACACCACTGAACGTACTGCCTCAGTTTGCCCTCGAGTGCGAGATTCTTTTTCAGAAAAGAGACAAAGTATTTGTAGAGCAGTTTACTCGGTTGGAAGGCCACTATTGCGAGGCATAACAGCAACCACACGCGTTCCGCCCATTCCACGCTAGGATTGTTGGTTGCCTGTCGAATGCATTGCACGAAAATCTCGTCCCGCAGTTCTTCTCTCTCGATTCCGTAAGCAATAATGCTCTGAATCGTAGCTATTTCCTGGTCCAACTTCATCTCGCCACGTATATACTTACAAAAGTCCTAAAAAAAAAGACAAATAACTAATAAAAATACCAAGTACAATATGTGTGTACATATGTTATGAATATATTCACTTACCCGGAATACAGAACACGCAACGTTCACGTTATCAGGATCGTACATGTGAATATGTGAATTCGGAATGGTAGATCCTTTATAATATGTGACCATCTCGTATTTCGGAATGAACTCAATGCTTTTACCGCGCGACTTTCTCGTCAATGTGGCCATTATGGTGCCCTCCGGCGAACGTTCGTGATTGTTGAAGTAATTCTGCGCAAATTCTACAATATCGTGATAAGTTGCTTCGCTATCTTGCTCTTTTTTGTCTTCCATTTCCTGCAATTTACGTTCTATGCGACATTTGCGTCGCTGCTCGCGCTCGACTGGTAGCTGTTGCGCCGTTTGTGTTTGCGGTTGTGACTGATCATGACCGTTCTGCTGCGTCTGGGGTATCGTTTGTTGATGATGGTGGTGATGATGATGATGATGCAAACAATGATGATTGGAACCCCTAGATTCTGGTCTGGATGGCGGACTACTAGCGACTTCCTTAGCTATTTTATTACCCGGCACAGGCGGTGGTGACCCGCAATCATCGCCGTTCACTATTTGACCCGAACTACTGCCATTATGAAGAATTGGACTGTCGGAATCGTTTTCCTCACGCGGCAAAACGGATTCGTAGATCGGTTCGCCGTTGTCGCTCGACGAATCACCGCCATTCATAACTGAAGCTTGTGCAGGAGGAGGCGGTGGTGGAGGCGGTTCCGTAGGTTCCGGAAGACTCGGTTGACCGAGTTTGCTGCTGTTCACACAAGATATTCGTTGTTGCTGTTGCTGCGAAGACGTCGCTTTCTGTCCATTAACAGGAGAAGTGACTTTTGATTCGGCCTTGGAATTTAATTGTTCCATCTCTTGTTGAATGACAGTTTCCAACTCTACGTCTAAATCTTCCACCAGTTCGTCCATCTGTTCGCCAATTTCTTCGATAATTTGATTGCTTTTAGTTGATTGTACATCGGATAAGAAAGAAAATAGATTGTCGAGGTCTACTGATTGCAAATCTGAGGCAGCCATCTTCGAGTTCATTTGCTCGGCCATTTGTGACAACGCGGCGATTTCTTCTTGTGCTTTTCTGCAAAATTGAGAAAAAAATTACAGTGCATTACATGTGACTAAAAAGATCTTATTTTTTTATATATAGTTTTATTTAGATCACGAATTTACACAAACAGGCGTTTCAATCTCAAAATGCAGGTAATATTTTGATGCCACATTATTGCTTTCATCATCTAAATAAAAAATTATCTTAACGCACGAGCATTCGTCATTAAACTTACCCGGATTCCATTCCGACAATACCATTGTACTGTGCGCTATAAAAAGGACACAAATGGAAAGACTGTTAACGCACGTAATCGATCGTACGCGTAATTAATCCATTCCGTCGATTATCTTAATCCCGTTGATACGAAAGCTAATGAAAACGCTCTAATAAAACTTAAATGAACTTTCTAATCTCTTACCTCTGACTCTCCTCCAACATTTTCTTGTCCTCCATTAATCTTCGTTCTTCTTCCAGCCGTTCTCTCTTTCTCATTTCCTCATCAACTCGCCTCATTTCTCGTAGCGCCACAGCCACTTCTCTCGCGAAGACACCTCGCAGATGACTCTGAATTACGATGGCGGCTCTGCGTTTTCTAATAAACATTATTCGCAATTTCCAGCCACGATACGCGTGTTGCACCTTCAGCGCTGCTTCTCTTATACGCTTGTATTCTGTCAGGATACAGAACAACAATGTTCAATTTATAGTAACTTCCAAAATAAATAAATTTAAATTCAGGCAAACTATTTCGCAAATATTTTCCTCTCAAAAATAAATAAAAAAATATTTTAAAAACAGTTTTAAAAAATATTTAAAAAAACACATAGTAAAAAAAGTGTAAAACACATACCTCGTCGTTTGATGTATCCACGCCAAGCTTTTTGTATCACAATGGCATTACTTGTTACCATCTGATTTCTGGAATCTTCTAGTGGCTCGTGCACGCAGCTCCTCAGAAATACTTTCGTTCGACCAATCTGCCACTCAGTTTCTGATATACCTTGACTGCTAATTAAACATTTGACTGTCTTCTTCTCATCAGAGGAGAGCGAAATGTGGCTCTTGTTAAGACAACGATATCTCGTCACAAAATCTTGGAATGTCATATGTATCGGAAAGCCCTCTTTGCGTATACGTATGATGTCCAACATGCCAAGATACTTAAGTTGATCCAACACGAGCTTTTCGTCATAGTGATTAGCCATCTTTTCCATATTCGGTTTAATACACCGAGCATACCATGGTGTTGTCGCCTGTAACACGTCTACCAAAGCTTGCAACTGGTGTCGAAACGAGTCGCAGAGAGTTGGTTTGCCCTTGGATGTTCCGCGAGACATCGTTGTGGTCGCGCCACCACTTGCACGCGCAACAGTACATCCTAATAAGTCCTGATAGACAGTGATCTCCTGCACAAACTCGTTAGTGCTTCTGGACATGAAGTCAAAGAATACATCTTGCTGAACATCTCGATTCTTATCGACGAAACCTTCGACAGTGTATGTCACGCAACCGGCGTAATGTTTAACTCCGAATTCTTTTTCCCATTTTCGTCGATCATCTCCTTTTACGTAACACGGATGGTTTTCGAATTCTGCGTGCAGATTCATCAAGTAAGCTAAGTCCGAGCCCTTCGGCATATGACATTGTTCGGTCAGTAATTTAAGAACGCATCGCGGGGGCTTCTCAATCAACTCTAAGCACATGGTGTTGTCCGTGAACGTAATGTGAGAGTATTGAATTTCTTCTTGACGATACTAAAAGTGAATTTTTGTTCACAATATTTTATTTGTATAAAAATAGTTGATCCTTTGATATAAAATGCGCAAAATAAACTTACCAGTTCTTGCTCTAGCGCGAAAACGTAATGATTAAAAAACTTGTGCAGCTTTTCATTCGTGTAATTGATGCAGAGTTGTTCGAAGCTATTCAACGTGAAGTTCTCAAAGCCGAAGATATCGAGCACCCCGAGAAATCGCGAACTATCTTGACCCGGATTCGTGCAATTGTTAATGTGATTGATGAGCCAGACAAAGGTGCGCGAGTAGAGCGCCTTTGCCATTGCATGCCCGTTCTCTCGAGCTTCCTGCACCTTTAGAGGAATCTCTGTGATATTTCCGCGAACGTTTATTTGTCGTATCAGCACCACCTTCGTGAGATCCTCCACTTGGAGACCCAATAACGGTGCCACTATGTTCACTATGTTTTTGTCTTCCTTCGACAATTCGCATTTCTCGCCATCGACATCCTCAAAACTTAAATTTCCGAGCCACAAAATGGCCGATAGAACTCGGAAAATTCCTTCGCACATTTCTGGCGAAATCTACACGAAGAAATAAATTTAAACATTTAATCACATCAATTAGGTCAACATGAAAGTAATATGCTATGAAACTTGTTATTAGAGAAAAGATTTACCTGGAGCACATTGAAAGCGAGCCTGAGAGCATCAAGTTTCTTAGAGTCTGAAATTCCATCGATCTTTACGCAACCAGATTGATTAAGATATTTATAATGAGCAGCCGGTCGTAGCTGGTATTGTTCAGCAAATTCTTTATCCCTCGTACCGGCCTCAACCAGCTGATAGAACACATGGTAATTACGCTCCCCGGGGCTCTGAAAGGTGATACGACTTTGCTCCAGTAGGTAATCCTGGATGATGCAACCCTTTATCATCCATTTGCTGTCAAAGCATACTTGCATAAACTTGCCGAAGCGCGAGCTGTTGTCGTTTCGTACGGTTTTTGCGTTACCTGTTTTCACACATTAAATTTCTCTCATTATTTTGACAAACTCTGTGAGAAAAAATATTAAAAAGAAGTAACTTCAGAAATAAGTCGGATTGGGAAAAAAACCCGACAGAGTTTTTTTTTTTCATATGGCTGTATGAACGACATCAGTTTGATGTGCTTTATTCAGAAAAACTGTTTTTCTTCGTGACCCATTTAATTCCGTCCGCTGCTTTATTTAACATCCGAGTTTTTGCCGCGCCCACAGCTAGACTTCGAGTAATGAACAGTTTTTATGCTCATATGCGATTAAGTTCTACCCATTGTCTTTATCTTATCACTTTTATTAATAAAACGTTATTTAATTTTTTATACGTACGCGTATGTACGTTATATAACAAATGTGTGCCTAGTTGAATGTGGATTTCTATGTTCAGAACAATCTTCTCCGGTGAATAGTTTTTGCAGTAAAATTTTATATCATGCGATGACATTCATCGTGTGTGTGAAAAGAATGTATTCACATAGTTTAAAAAATCTCTGCATATGTATGATTGCGCATTAATTGAAGCAAATACTTATTCATGAGCATTACCAAATGCCTCAAGAATGGTGTTGGCCTCCAAAATCTGTTGTTCCACCCAAGTGTCGACGTTGCTGGTAACCGAGCATAGATATTGCAAAATAAACTTAGTGGTTTCGGTCTTGCCAGCTCCACTTTCGCCCGATATCACGCAGGACTGATTACTCTCGGTTTCCTGCAGGGACTTATACGCCGCCTCTGCCAGGGCAAATACGTGAGGCTCCAAGGCACCCATTTTCTGCCCGTGATATCGATTCACATACTCCTGCAAAATGACATTTCGCAAAAGATCACCAATGGTTTTGCCTTCTATAAAAATGAGTTTCAAGAGCTTTGTCCGATCTTCCACAAGTTCACATAACATTCTTCTGTGTGATGAAAAGATCATTTTCAATAATTCAATAAGTTTTACTTTATAAAAATATTATTAAAATCCTATCGTATTTGCATATAAGTGTGACTTAACAAATACGTAATAAGTAAATAAATAAATACACGAATAACAAATATAAAATAATAAAAAAAAGAACTATTGTTATACTAGGTTTTCACACACGGGTCTAAGAGTTCAGAATTTGTTTACACTCGTATAAACGTTTGTGTGTGTGCTATATGTCGTCGATATTCTGGTCCAAGCACAAAGGGATGTTGATTTCTCGTTCTATTTAGTTAGTGGGTCATATTCATCGATCAGTATCGTCTAAGGAAGAAAGTAAGTGCACGTAAAACGCGAATTCTAATAAAGACTTGCAAGATTTTTTTTTGTTCTCTTTTTGACGAGATAAAGTGAAAAACAGCGAGTAGTAATTTGTGAAAACATCACGAATATCTTTATGAATGACTAAATCAATTTTGCTTCTTCATAAAGTAGGAAACAGTTGTTTGAATCGTTCCTTTTATCAAAGGAGCGATAAAAAAAATATTTTAAGATTTTATCTACAAGAAAATTGAGTCTAACACTAACAAAAATCGTTTTTTTTTCTTCTCTTTCCTTCTCATCTTTTCAAAACAAAGACTTAGCCATCTTTTTCTTTTTCTCTCTCTCTTCTTATTATAAATGTCGTTAAAATGCAAGTGTGCATTGTCATATTTATGGGTTTTTTTTTTATTATCAATGATATTATATCGCTTGATCTATACAGATAATCGTGATCATTTTGGTTACGACCTAAGTAACAAATCATCTTTAACGGAAGAAATGCGTACGGTCCCGAAGCAACCGGGCGGGGACGATCATGGCAAGTTCCGAATCAGGTCCGCATGCTTCGACGCGATCAATAACGCGGGGCGTGCACCGCCACGACGTGCCACCCTGTTCCTTCTAGCTCCGGCAGGGGTCTTTGGTCGTCCAGTCGGTGCCCCCCTAGCTGATCAGATGCAGCTAATGCATATAATGACATTTTCTCACAAATTTCTAAGACCGCATCAAAAGAAAAAAAACGTATATTGTGGTCGTTACAAATTTGCGTTTATAATCAACCTTTTTTTTCTGTCCAATTTGTTTGTTCATACACAGGTCAATTATCTCGGGTCAGAATTGAATTTTATCGTTTTAAAATGCATGTAAATATTTCCAGTATTAAAATTAATGTAAAAATATCGGAAAAATGATAAGAACAGTATCCGTTTCTCTCAACTTAATCTCTACGACGCGAAATTGATAACAATTACGCAAGAGAGAGAATATTAGTTTATGATCTAAAACTGAAGTTTTTTTCTGCAAATATTGTTCATGTGTTGTAGATTTAGCTTTTACAGAAAAATTCAAATGTCTACAATAGAATAAGCTTAAAATTAATGTGGAGATCAAGAGTTTATAAACTTTCATTTCAGATATGTTCGTTTTTTAATGTTTTATTAATTGATGATAGAAGAACCAGCTTTCAGTGGGATACTTTAAAGTTCTAAATAATATTTTATGAGATTTAACGAAAAGCGTTAAGGTACAAAGTATTAAGTAGTATTAAGAAGAATTTCGAAAGTATTAAGTAGTATTACCGTAACATCATATTATAAAATAGTATCGTGATCCAAAAGAATATAAAAAGTTGACGTCACTTTTTGTGTTGTGAAAATAGTAAAGTTGATGCTTCATAGTTTTGAGTCAGCGGTTTTTACGTTAAATCACCAGAACTGTGTTAAAAATCTACCAGGAATTGCAGAACTCTTTCAGGGTAAATGCAAGGATAATTGAATCAATTATAGCGAAAAGTGCAGATTTCTCACAGAGAGCTTTATTTAAAGTATGTTTAAATAATAATATAAAAAGAAAGAGTTTTAAAATAGGTTTTTTCCATATATTAGACGTTATCTTTTTTTTTTTTTTTTTTTTTTTTTCTTCTCTGATCTTCTTGTTTTATATAATCTAATTAATTACTTACATTTGTGTAGTAGTCGACTTCTTTGTAAGGATTTACGGCTATTAGTATAGATCCCGTGTATGTCTATAATTTCTGTGTTAAGGAAATATAATAGCTGAAATAAAATTTTGCGTAATATTCATATTGTGATACACATTGATGCTTTACTATAATGGTGTCCTAGTTTTAAAAAAGTTAGAAAAAGACAGGAGAGAAAAGAGTGGAAAGGGAATGAGCGAGCAAAACATCGCTATTGCTTTCGTGGTTTGCATACTAAGCTCGAGGAAGGTGTGCTTTCGACGACATACGGAGTTGAGACATCCAATATAGGAAAGGGCATCGTAATAACGGTACGTTTGGCGGTTATCCAGAAGAGAGTGACTCATAGCCGAGTGTCACATTGTTAGCGAGAGAGAGAGAGATGACTATAACCGCGCCACCCCTTCCGCAACATTTCAGACCGACGAAAGGGGCAATCGGAAACTCCCTTCGTCCGACGGTAGAGCGATATCACTTTTTTTTTTGTGTAAAGAAACCAGAGATTCGAACGAGGTTTAATATTTGTGGTGAGATAATCGCGTAAGATGACGAAATCGTGAAGAATCGATATGAGTCGCGAGCTCGGGTCTGAGACAGAATTGATCTACAGGATGTCATAAAATTCTCGGAAAAATGGTCTAATAAATATAAACAAAAGATTCATAACAGAATCATTTTGTAACGCATATGTGTCCGAAACTGTAGATCACTCTTTTTTTTATTAACTTAGAAAATAAATATAGAATCCACTTCAAGGCTGCAATAAATCTCTAAGCGTTTAAAATTGGCAAATTAAATCTGAAATTTGCGCGCTCAAGGACGATATTATTGCACAGTATAAAGAAGATAACATATATGTAATATCTCGATACACTAATATCTTTTGAAAGGGAAATTAGAGATTTCTCTTTCTATGCACGCGTTGATCTTTATTTGTTTTTTTTAGTTGGCAACGAACGATCAATCTGTCTGTCGGCTAAATATCGCTGATATTTACAGAGCAAATGTCAAAGTATCTCGATTGAATAGCGCGCTGACGATAAAGAACAAAAAGCAATTTTCAAACATTGATTTATTACTAATCCACGTGTTTGTATATTCAAAAAAAATATTGAAATAATCATTAACATAATAAATAAAAACTCTGTTATCTTTTTTCACTAATTTTATGCACAAACTTACTATTTTTTATTAAAACATAAAAGCTAATATGCATCTCTGTACGTGTAATTAAGCAAGTTAAATATGTAATAACGAAGTCTAATTCAATAGGAACAATTAAACGATAAAAATTTTAGTTTTCATCTTTCATAATAGCAGAAAGTGAATCAAGTTCGATGAACCAAGTGCATTTCATTCTTCTGCATATTTTCCATGTGCCGTAGAGACACAGATACTCACGTGTGAAGGGGGTAGTTCATCCTCATTACCCTCCCTCGCTAACAGAGCACTCTTAAGCGTGAATTGCACTCGTCGCAGAAACAGGAACGAGAATGGAACGGAAGAATGGAAAAGGCGATCACCAGGTATATTTTTATTACCGGAAGTGATAAAATAAGAACGGAGACGCACGCGCGCGCGCGATGCGGTTGAGAAAAGTGTCTGAAGAGCCGTGAAAAAAATCCATTAACGTGTGCATAAAGTAGACTGCTCACTTGAGACAGAAAGAGTTACTGCAAGTTGCAACGTTTAAGCATTATAAAAAACATTTAATTGTCATACGCGAATGATTAAATGTATCGCACGTTAATTAATTAATTTAATTTGGACAACGTGTTTTTACAACGAGAAAAAGAAATTTATCGGGAATTTTAGTGTATGCTTTGGATCTGCGATATCGTCTTTAAATTCAACAAATTATCGTTCCTCTCGAAATTTTATATCTAAATTTGATCCGTAAGTCTCGTTAACGGAACTTGATCTTGAAGCACCGATATAAAATCTCGAAATAACGCATCCCGCAAAAGCTACAGATTCTCTCTTAATGCTACGTGATTATTTATAGGTGTTTTTTGCACAGTCGTTTTTTGAAGCATATAAACACGTTTTGTTTATCTTAAAGTTGAGCCATATTTATTTATTGCCGTATTTTTTATTGCCGTTAGTTCTACGTTATGTATTAAAGTACAAACGCAAAATTTCGATAAATATGACTGACGTAAAATACGGCAAAAGCAAAGCAGAATTTCGAATACAGTATATGTTTAAAATTTTGTTAATCTTGAAATCAAAGTGTACCAAGTTTACACTGATCTATATATCCGGTTCGTCTCGCCACCCAGTGCTGCATGTGTACATTTGATGAGAGACACGATCCTCTCTTTAACCTGTTGCATGCGGCTGTCATGCTAAAGGTAAGCGTGTGATCTTACCTTTGTACACGATCGTCATACCAGAGACCGTCTGACTATTTGATTTTATCACTCGGCTCTGTGTGACTTTATTGTTGTCCACTAGGTGTGTCCGAAATATCTTTTCATGCGCTTTATCATTTTGGATATTCATCAAATAATACATGAGAACACTTTTTTCCCGTGTCAAATAAATGATATAAGCTTAATATAATAGTACAACATAAAGGATACATATATCTGGTCCCTGCTATACCGAACTTGAAGATTCCGATTGATGCCGGTCTCGTCGATGTCGCTGATAATTGTCATATCCGGCACGCCATATTCAGGGCTCGTGCCTGAAAAGTAAAGTGACATTTACATCGCAAATTGATTTAAGAGAATTGCAATATTCTTGATACATTGCTAATAGTAGAAGATCTATCTTTACTGAATTCTTAATACTTGATATAATTATTGTACATTCTTAATGTAATTGTATGCAATTTTCCGAACTTATTATAAACACTGAAGCAAAATGACACAAAAGAAGAAAGAAAGAAGAAAATTCTTCCCTTATCGAAACCGATTCATTTGCTAAGCGTTGTATTAAAATAACTATTACAAAAACTGTTCTGAATGAGACACGTTCTATTTTTATGTGAAGTTTTTCTTTAGTTGCATCTTACAGACCAGGCGTAACATTGTTGATAACACATGTTATTTCACTGTTTTGCTGGCGTGGCAAGTGTGGCAACACCAATACAAATTGTTTACAACTTATGTTGCCAATGTCACGTCGGTCTCGAACATTCGTCTTACAAGTACTCAAATTGCACAATCAATCATTTGGCGCGTCTCAGTTTGATAGTGGTCCATGTGGCAAATTTTGTGGTCTGCAGGTGTAACACGTATATGCACCTGCAGCCACACCTGCACCGTTCAGCTGCCGTAATTTCGTCGTAATTTCAAGGTTACGTATAACGGGAATCAAGGTGTATAATCAGTACAGTTGGTTCGCAAACTTTCATGATTAATAATTTTCCGTTATTGCGTGCGCAGTTGCATTCTTCAGTTTCTTGATTTTATTAAGAAAAAGTCCCACTTAATATAACTTGTTACGGTACCGATGATTAAGCGCATACCCAATAATTGCTAAGCATATTTTGGTAATGACGGTAATAATGATTCAGAGATATCTGACCTTGATTTGATGCCTTGCTATATTTTAATCTTAAGAGAAACAATGCCAGTGATAAAATTGACTTTTTTTTGGTCATATATTCATAAGTTTAATTATCGCTGAAACAGTACGAATTTTGTCACTAATGAAGAAAAGTGATTTTTACAGATTTTGATAAATTGAATTCGAATTTGATTTCAGAATTTTGATATCACGTCGGAATTCGAAAAAACACATTCTAACAATGAAATAAAATGAATCTCGAAAATGACGCTTTATTAAAATTGTAAACATGTAAATAATACCAACAAATAAATAACATAACATAATAATATTACTTTATTTCCTGTGGAAAAGAGAATTCCGCACAATCGCAATTCCGACCACAAAGAGAGCACATTCGCTACTTCCTTACTTCTATCTGGCGATAAAGCGTATCTATCCAGCGATAAAGCAGTTTTTTAATATTATGACTAGCGGATCTACATCCGTTTCTTGAAACTACATGAACTTGGCACTGGAAGTTTTAACAATTTAAAATTTGCAACAAAAAATCTCTTTCTTAAGTTCTGAACTATTAAAAGTTTCTATTGAAGCGGCCAGCAGGAATCACAAAAAACTTACAAATCGCACAATTGCTGTGTTTCGCTGAATGCGACCACATGCGGCCATTGTTTTTAAATTGTATATTTTATTTATTTATTTTTCAATAAAGTTTATAATAAAATTTTGTTGAAAATACATTTTGAGTCTCTCTTTTTGTCCGTCCAACTTTATGATTTCACGCAAAATGTATTTATTTTTTTAGGCGACCGGATGTTTCTTTCACCAACTGTGTATATAGCGTGGCTGTAAACTCTTGAGAGATATTTCCTAACTCCAAATTCAAACACATCGCGGCTGCACATGAAAGGCTCATAGCGGCAACGACAACGTAAAAGTTATCATGAGAGTATCGTCTGTTCTTTCGATTAGTATGCCGTACGTAGAGAAACGAAAGAGAAAGAGTAGAATTAAAACGAGTTGGCGGGAATCGCGTTTCGCACACCACGCAGCGTTAATGTATTCACTTCCGCTATAATAGAGGGATGTAAACATTTTCTGATAAAAAATTTCTCGTGAAAACACCGCGTAGCTAAATATATTAGCGTATAATTATTAATAAAAAATCCAAAAAGACATATTCTATTAAAACTAAATATTAATAATAATACTCTAATTACTAATAAAATATTTTATTGCACACACAATTAATGTATGATAACAATTATCTTCATGACTGTCATCTTTTAATTGTTTTAGAATCAAAATTCTTTTTACATATATATTAAAACATTTAAACAGTGTCATTTTATTCGACGCAAGTTTAACATTACGATGCACAAATATCTAAGATATGATATGCACACATATCTGATCAAAACATCTAACCAGCGGAAGTAAAGGTATTTACGATGCCGAGTGTGTGACCACACAGCGCGGCCCTGCCGAGCAAGGCACAAATCGATTCTCCGTATGCATCGTCAATAGAGTCTTAAACTTACAAGTTCCATATCTATATAACTACACAAAAAAATCACACATTATATCTTATCTTATTTCATAAGCTTTATATTAAAATAACATGTGATGAAACAATTAAATCGTGTAGCATGTGTTCACATGCTATTATCTTCTTATATTCAGAGCTAGCGTGTTGTTTTTGTAGAGAAACCAGATTTAGGCACTTTATAATATAAATTATTCATGAAGTGATATATAAAATCATAGAGATATTTTGTTGAAGACAAAATGACTTGAAGTATTAATTATTTTTTTTTAGTTTCAAAATGTTTAAGTTTTGCTACTTGTACGCTTTTTTAACAGTGCAATCGTAAAGCTGGCGATGGACCAGCCGAGTCATCGCGCGATGCTATTATATATAAAAAAAGAAACAACTTTTGTACAGATTTTTTCATAAATAATTGTAATATATTGTTAAATAATATAATATTATATATTTTTACATATTTTGCGTGAGGGGAAGGGCGGTTCCCTTTCTATGCGCCGTTTTGCTCTAATTCTAGCTAGCTGTCAACCGAGTGAAGCAACTAGAAGAGAACACGCAGAAGAGGGAATTGTTCTTTTGCGATGCGATGTTGTTCTCATCGTTGTACACGGTCGGTGTCCGACGATAATGACGATAATGACAATGCAAACGTTTCCTTTTAACTCTTTCGCTATTAAAAAGAGCTACTACAGTCATTCGTCGTGACTGCAATCTTTGGATATGAAAGGCGGCTATACGCAACAATCACACCACCGACGTAAAATCTACCGACAATGGCAGTGTTGACGTGTTTATTGATGATAGGAACGTATTTTGTTACTTTTTTTTTCGTAAATAGGCTCGTAGCCTTGGTGCTGCTGGGGTAGCATTTACGAGCGTCCGCGGTGTGCGATTACTTTTGGCTGGGTTCTGGCCGAAAGGATTAAGTGAAAATTTACTTGAACCTCGCAGTGCGATATCTCTGTTCGCACACACAAGATCGTAAAATCTGTTTAATTAGTACGTACAGAATTGTGTGTATATGCTTGCCGTTGCGCGTAATCTTATCTTGATTTGAAACGTAATCGGTACATTTTTCGATAAATCTTTTTATAAATCATAAAAGTCGATAAATTATAAGTTAAAAACTACTAGAAATTTTATTATTCGTGACAAAAAAAAAAGAAATATTAAAACATATTTCAATTTTCTTGCTTTCTGGATTATCACGTGCTCCGAAGAATTAATGCCATCAAATCTTCTGCATCTTCTTTGCTCTGAGAGCAATCTTATCTGTTTTTATAAAGAGAAGAAAAAAAAGAAATGAACAATCATAAAAAAAAAAAAAAAAAAACTGTGGAAAAGCACGGTGGAGAGAACACAAAGTTGCGAATCTATTATTATGATTGAGCTGCACCACCCAGCAGCAACCACTCGCTCCGCACTGTTTGATTACATGTCTACGAAAAGGCGTCGCGGCGGCGAAGGAAAATTTATACGCGTTTCAGCGTAACGTGTACGGGATAATTTTAGGATGTAGACAATATAAAAATATCCGTCGTTAAACTCTCTGGCGTAACAGAGGGAGAAAGGGGAAAGAGATAACGCGAATTGGGAGAAACTCACCCTGTGATGCGAAGTACTTAACGACCATTTTTGATGATGCGCGTCTCTCGGTGTAGCCCGCCACACAAATTTCAGAACATTATATATTCCTCACGGTAACAGCGCAACCCCTCGATGCGTGAGTAAGAAGGCAGCAATCCCACGTATCCCTGTGTATTCTAGAAGATAAAGCAACACAAACTAAAACTCACTGTATCACTGCTCGCTATATACATTCACTCACACACACACACATTACAAATACACCACACACACAAGTCTATATATATACACGAAATAACAGTCGGGGCGCAAGGATAAAAATGACAGGAAAAATGTCGCCGGAATCTGTCAAAATCACATGTTTGTCTATCGCTTTTCTAATTTTCTTAAAGAAATCTAAACTAAAAGAGAATCGCGCGCGGCGAAGGCAATAGGATATCACCTTTTCCGCATTACCACTATCACCATCACCGCCACTAACACCAGCCACTTTCGCAATGCGCGATTACCGAAATTAATATCGACGGATAAACAAACACATCCAACAACTCCGACTACACGACTGACGCATCCACGATCCCGATCCCTTACCTTCCACCTTTTGCTTCCCCGCTGTTCCCCACTCTTTGCTGCACACACCTCCCTTACGTTCCGGAGCAGTGCGATTGAACGTGACAGCAGGAAAAAGAAGGAGAGCGAATGGTGCTCGCGATCTGGCGCCAGACTTACACAAATGACACACAGCGCCAACTGCGCTTCACTGTAACAGAACTACACGTAACTATTGCGTTTTCACAAGACGGTAAAATCTACATCACTCGGTGCGTATCCGTGCTACGTTAAAAATTTACATTTTTCAATCCACTTTCTTATTGATTAACTTTATCAGTCGATTGTGGAAATTGACCAGTACTCGAATCAGTCGAGTTGATTAATCTGTTATTTAATTTAATCGGAACGGTACGGAACTTTATAAATATATAAGATACTCTGAGAGATAAATCAAATGTTTACACAATAATCGCACAACACGTGCACACTTTCATAATCTGCTGTCTCTGTAACGAGCCAGCTGCAGCCACAATTGGAACGACATGTCTGCTAACGCACCATGTGCGGATTCTTCAAGAATAAGCAGTTAGCACATTGAAATCTCGGCATTGCATATGTGCACGCAGACTTTTAATTTATAATCTTACCTGTAATTATGAAAATATAGTTTTTAGATTATATTTTTTAATTGTTCCTGCACGTTGTATACATGGCGCCGAGCGTTGATCGTCTTGGTAGCGTATTTGTCTTTCTACAATAAAAATATATTTTTCAATTAGCATAATCTTGAAGTTCTTTCATATTTTTCATTAAAAAAAAAAAAGCAGTTTCACAGTAATGTTATGTTTAGTTTTTATTACACGATAATTGCGTTGCGTAAATGACGACATTTGTAATTATGCGGTCAATGACAGGACTCAATATATGCGCGATCCACCATCATCTTGCAACCATATTTAGCCTGCGGAAGTAGGATATACTTAAACGGATCTGCGATTCATACGACGCAAGTGCGGTTATGTTAATTCGATCGGTTCAACTCATTATAAATCAAAGTACGTGAACGCGCATCGTATAACAGTTCGGTGGATTAATTTTGAAAAAAATATTTCATTCTAAGAGTATAAAGCATTTTTTTCCCTTCAAAACTCATCATTTAATGATGAATAAAATTAATAAGTTTCTCTCTTGTCTTTGCTCCAGCAAAAGTATAAAGGATCGCAAACTTTTAATATTTTTTAGCATAGTTCATGTATTTGCCCGGAATCAAATAAGAGTATATAGTGTACAATAATTATAACATGTGTGCAATCTTCTCGACAATTTCTACACGGATGTCACCACAAATGCTGCGATAAATAATTAAAAAGTTAATTGTTACTTAAAAACAGTTATTTGTTAACGCGATACTCACACAGATATCATTGCAAATTATGCCTAAAAAAACCCGGCATTTTTGACGACCTTGGAACAGATGATTGCTGACTGGTAATCCGATTGTAAGAGAATTACGCATGCGCGCTTCCTGAGAGAGCTCGGCTTGATTCGGTTGAGCTCTCAAGTCTCAACAGCAAGGAACAATCACTTGCAGTCACTCGCGATCGGCCGTAATGATCTGTCGTAGTTCGCAGTGAGTCACAAGTGTACATCTAAGGGAGATGACGTTGGTGATGTTGGACATGTTCGAGGCCCGAGGACGAGGACGCTAGCGTCTTTCGTGAGCACGCGACGCCGCAGCGTCGTCGTTGCGACGCTACATGTAACATTTACAATCGTCGCGTGCTGAAGGTGCACCTTGTGGGAAACGGTGGCAGCGCCCGATGCGTTTCTCGCGAAATCATGGCTTCGGTGAAGGTAGCCGTGAGGGTTCGACCCTTCAACAAGAGGTGTGTGTGTGTGTGTGTGTGTGTGTTTATATAAGTATGTATATGTGTGTATACATCATGCAGCAACTGGTGATGAAAACGCGATGTTTTCCTCGTCGTATTATCATAAAACGACAACAAAACTCATGCTGCTACCATTATTACCATCACCACCGTCGTTGCGCTTACTGTCACTTGCCGTGCTCCAACAATTCAACGTTGGAATGTCGCGTTGCAATATATATCTGTAACACGCAAAATACATTTTTTTCGTGGATAACACCAGTGTAGCAAGGTCGGCGTTTCAGGTCTGTTAAATGTACCAATGCGCACTGACGCATGCCAACAAGAATACGTGAGCGCAACGTATGAGAGTGTTAACCGATTAAATCATTAACATGAATTTTGCAAGCGAGGTATTGCCTTGCGAAGTATTGGCATATAGATTACATCGCTAGTGGCATATTGTGTCAACATGAGCAATAATATTACAGAAGATATCAGTGTGTAATTTAATTCCAAAACGTCTAATAGATGCGTGTACTCCAATCTTTCTATAAATCCTGTCCGTTGAATATTTTTCTAGATTTTCGTGTTTTAAACTGTTATCGAATAGTTGACAATCCAATGTCTTCTCAGTCAATAAAATCTCACACACAAATGTCGATTTAAACTTTAGTGTTAATTAATATGTTGCAATTTTATCGATCGTAAATTTATATGCGTTTGTGTCACTAAATATTATACAACAATATTACATGCAACGAATGCACGTGCGCGACAGCACGCAATCGAAATATTCGATCATAGACTTCATTGATCAAGATGATTGTTGAGCTGTTTCCGTTCTCTTCACATGCTCGTTATCGTTGCAAAAACAATTAGATTAGGCAATATAAACTTTGATAGTTTGTGGCTGGAAGAAATTGAATAGGGATATATTAAACAACATTAAATAATATCCGGAATAAAAAAACACCTGTTACAGTTGTATTAAAACGTCAAATAAATTTTGGTGGTTTTTGAGAAATATGAGAATTTTTTTTTTAGAAAGTGTGTGAGAGACTGATTTAATTGTCACTCAAGCTGAAAAAGCGATCGCTCTAAAACAAACCCTTGTAATATCGACAGATGTTAGTAATAGCAGATGACAGAATTATGTCATCGTAATATTGACTAGTGCGTGTTACGTTAAATTGAATGTACATCTCGACTATTCCGGCTCGCGGTTTCAAAGTTCAGTTTCAGACGATTATTGGTATCATCGCAATATTATGAAAAATTAATGCCGCATAACAACATGCGTTTGTGTTATTTGCTTTGCAGAGAAGTGGCGATGAATGAAAAGTTGATCGTACAGATGGATGGCAAGAGGACACGAATCTTCAACGCTAAGGTAAACACTTACTACTACTCGTTTATCTGTTTTTCCAATAAAATATAATTAGTTGCTTCTTATTGCTCGTTTCATTTTTAGTCCGTGCAACGTACTTTCATAATGAAGACGTCCATAATCAAGAAATACATTTCCGTCTCGCGTCAGGTTTATGCGTAACAGTGAAATGAGCCATAGCCTTATTATACGAACGGACTCAATTAACAGGAACTTATGTTTTCACATCTCGATAGCGGCGAAACCGATTGAATTCTCAATAGGTTTAAAACGACAACTCGCGTTTACAAAAGTGTTTTTAGTTATTTTTGTTTTAAATTCAAAACCCAAAGTGCTTTTCTCGGAGTTACAAAACAATTTGCGAAGAAATATTTCTTGTTATAATTTTCTCTCTTTCTCTTTTTCTTTTAGAAACAATATATACTTTGCACTTATTTAATTGCTTTGCACTTACAACTCACTTTTACTCACGTTAAATTTAGCCGCTGATTGTTTGCAGAGAGACATTGCGTCTCTTATCTTATGAAAATAAATAAAATTAGTTACGTTACTATGTTTAGATAGTTATGTGTACAATTTAATTAACGATAATTGTGAACATTGAGCACCAACAATAAAAATAAATTGCTGGATCGATATTTATTATTTACAGACGCCGGACAGTTGCAGAGATGTTGACCGAGGGAAGTACAAAGACTTTACGTTCGATCACTCCTACTGGTCTTTCGATCCAAATGATGAAAATTATGCGTCTCAGGAAGAGGTATGCGTCACTTTTTATTTCGAGCACAATTAAGACAAAAATAATATTTATTCCAAGTTTTGCGCGCTATGAAACGCAAGACTGCGTCAACCTTGAAACTATGTGAAATAACGCGATACAATTTACCGAAATCTACCAGATTGTAACACGTAAAAAAAAAAAAAAAAAAATTATTTTGATGTACAAATTGCACGACTTCATACGATTTATTCTCGTGTGTGATGTCATGATTCAATATGACCGCAAAAAATACGCAAGAGTGAGATTATCTTACAGTGAGATTTCACGTGACGAAAAACATTGACTGATAAGAAACAAAAAAAAACCATTAATTCAATTACCCTCTCTTTATGTAGGTTTTTTACGATCTTGGTACGGATGTAATAGAAAGTGCCTTCGAGGGTTACAATGCCTGCGTTTTTGCCTACGGCCAGACAGGATCCGGCAAGACTTTTACAATGATGGGCACACCGGTAATGCGATAGTTACGGTCATTACGTTCACAATATTCCTTTTTCACAATCAACCTTGATATTATATATTATATAAATAAAAAAAAAAAAAGAATGTTTGCGCCAGTATTTCCTTGAAATAAATGCACACTTTATTTTTTATTGTTCTTTCAGAATTTTTATCATGTATGTATGTGTATGTATCTCACAGGAATCTCAGGGATTGATACCACGGATCTGCAAGACGCTTTTCGCTAGAATGGCAGCTGGAAAGGAAAGCGGCGCGTCGTACAGAACAGAAGTATCTTTCTTAGAAATTTATAACGAGAGAGTAAGAGATCTGCTTAGACTGGACCAAAATCAATCTCATTCCCTAAGGGTGCGGGAACATCCTACGGGAGGACCCTACGTTCAAGATCTATCATGTCATCTTGTTTATGATTATGCGGATATTCAGGTAAAAATCAATAAAAGTCATTAATTATATTCATCACGCGTCAAATATATATGACGTACCGATTTCTCGCGAAAGACTAACGTTTCGATGTCCAAATAAATCGACAAATAAAAGACAAATAAAGTTTATCTTATTGGAATAATTAAAACTTTTTAATTGTAAACTAATATTGTATATCTGTGATTCGTTACTTGGAATATTCAGTGTCTCAGTGTTCATGTAAAAACTATTTTTGTGCAAATTTATAGCGCAATTTTCAAAGATTTTATAAAAAATAAAATAATATAAAATTAGTATAACAAATCAATCTTATTATTGTAAATTTTGTATAAAATAATTTAAAAAATAAAATTTTGCGTGCGAGTACCTTACGTGTTATTATACAAATAATCATGTAGCAATTTCATTAAGAAAGAATTAATGTTTCAGGAATGCATGGTAAGAGGTAATACGCACAGAACTACAGCCAGCACAAAGATGAACGATGTGAGTAGCAGGAGTCATGCGATTTTTACGATAACCTTTGTACAAGCTGGTCTCTCGGAAGGTAACATGCCATCGGAGACTGTTTCCAAGGTACACCTTGTCGACTTGGCTGGAAGGTAAATCTAAAAAGAAATAAACATTTGCAAGACAAATTATCATTAACGTGTAAACAAAATAGCATATAAAAAAAATAAAATGAAACAAAAAAACGAACAAAAGCAACATACAGCAACATTTGTTCTTAAGATTGTCCTTAAAATCAATTCTTTGTTTCTCTCTCTCTCTCTCTCTAGTGAGCGTGCGAATGCCACCGGAGCAACAGGTCAACGACTGAAGGAAGGCGCTCACATAAACAAATCCTTGGTGACTTTAGGCACTGTGATATCCACACTTTCGGAATTGAGTTCTGCTAACGGTGACACATCAGCCTCGAAACGTAACGCATTTATTCCTTATCGAGACAGCGTCCTCACGTGGCTCTTGAAAGATTCACTTGGCGGCAATTCCAAAACTATCATGATAGCGACTATCAGCCCGGCGGAATGCAATTACAACGATACTCTCAGCACTCTTAGATATGCCAATCGTGCGAAAAACATTATTAACAAGCCGACTATCAACGAAGATGCAAACGTGAAACTTATCAGAGAACTCAGAGCAGAGATAGAGAAGTTGAAATCTCTTATTGACAAGAATATGGTAAGCATTCGAAATATTTATCACAAAAATTTATTATTTTTAGAAAAAATACTTATCAAAAGAAACAAAAAAAAAAAATAGTAATTATTTATTGTTAAGTTTTGTGTATTTATTTATTATGTATAGAGTATAGAAAAGCCTCCGCAAGTGCTGCTAGCACAAATTCAAGAGAAGCAAGAACAGGAGAAAGTACTGACCGAGGAATGGACCGAGAAATGGCGAGAGACGCAACAAATTCTGCAAGAGCAAAAAGCGTTGGGATTGCGAAAGAGTGGAGTTGGCGTCGTTCTCGACTCAGAAATGCCACATTTAGTCGGTATTGATGATGATTTGCTCAGTACTGGTGTCACATTATATCACTTGAAAGAAGGGAAAACGTTAGTTGGCACAGAGGAAGCTCCTGTTGTTCAAGTAATAATATTGGTTAAATTTTCAAAGCTATGAATAGATATAGTTAATTATATTAGTGACAAAATATGATAAAAATGCTTGTTATATTGTTCAAATAGGACATTGTATTGACGGGTGCGGATGTGGAACCGGAACACTGTATAGTCGAATTGAACTGTGGTGTCGCTACGCTGCATCCGCTTTCATCCCATTGCTGGATTAACACCGCTCAAGTAGACAAGCCTACGAGACTATCGCAAGGTTGCATTATCCTCCTGGGTCGAAACAACATGTTTCGATATAATGATCCAGTTGAAGCGGCAAAACTCCGAAAGGAGGGTGGCTCAGGCAACGGCAATCTCCAGTCGACGGTCGTCAATCTGTCGAGATTATCACTTTTGAGTTGGAGTGTCTCCGATCTACATGTATCCTGCTCAAGCGATAATCTTGTAAATTCAAATGAAGATCTCAGGGCGGTCGAAGAGCTCGAACAGCAAAAGGCTGCGCTTTTGAAGGAAAAAGAAGACTTCAAGGTTCGCGAGTACAGTTTGTTTGCTTGTTGGTTTGTTCTCCTCGTGGAACGGAGTTTTGGATAACTATATCCCTTTACAGAGAGAACAAGAGGAACGCGAGGAAAGGTGGGCCGCGAGGAGGGAAGCGTTGGAAGGAGCACAGCGCGAGTTAGAGCGCGAATGGGGCGCACAATGGAAAGAATGGGCAGACGCGATCGCGGCTCTTGAGACCCGTCAACGGGAGCTACGTGCGCGACGGCATATGTTGGAGCAAGAGCGACGGGACGAAATGACGCAAGTAAGTGACTCGGACGCACCTCCGTCTCCGGACTTGAGCGTAATCTCGATCAAGTACCAATTTTACCTCGTCCTTGTCGCTATCGGTGTCCTTATTTGCTTGTCTGGCAACATCATCGTCTACTCGCACGTTTGTCCTTTGAATATGTAATATTCCGATGTATCAGTCAAGTTCCATTCTTGGTTCGGGTGTTATTATTCATACCACAACATGTAGACAATCACATCCGAGTGTTTCAACTACAAGAGGTAGCCCTTAACGAGATATCTCAAGAAAATTTTTGTAAATAAGACACATGACACTACTTATTGGTAATATAATACGTGTATAATACGTATAAGTTTGACGATTTCTACCGTTATCTAAGACAAATTTCTCAAATATCTCTTTTACTTCTAACAAGATTGATGAGATTATGTGAGTCTTTCGATTCCTCTATCAGTCTCAAGAACTCAAGTATTGCGTTTATTTTCACACACACGTAACACATTAATACGTAGAGATTGTTTATGTTAACCAGCTGTGTATTTATCCGTAAATGTATGCGAGTATAAGTTGCCGATTGCACAAAAAAAAAAAAAAAAAAAAAAAATAGCATTCCTGGAATGTTATAATACTTTAAGTAACTACTAAAAAAGAATGTTAAAACCGATATGTACATATCCTAGCTTGTTTGTATAGAAATATGTCTATGGGTTTGTTATGCGAGATGTAAAGATATAGAGAAATTAATTATTGTTATACTGATATATTGTTGATTAATAAATTTTTCATATGAAAATTGGCGTTTGATCCTCCATCAAGTATTTGCACGCACTCTCACCTTTTTCACTCTGTTTTTTCACATAATTTGTAAAAAGTATGCACTCGATTGATTTAACACTCCCGATTAACAAACCCAATTTCTCGTTCATCTCATTGTTGTCACATCTCGGGATTCGATGTGCATGTGCACTGTTCCAATAATTAGTTAGAAAATGATGAGGGAATCTTGTATCACTTTCATGAGGTAATGTATCGCGAGAAAATTATCTATTTATTCTCACTAATTTATTCATTCAGATTTTTTTGTAATATATATTTTTACTTGATTGTCTTTTTTGCTAGAAAATGTTGCACAAAGATGAAATTAGTCAAATAACATAATATTATATATTAGTTTGCTACCATTATATGCTATTATTAAAAATAGCTTATGCCTATACATACATATGTACATACAATTATTATTATTATAAAAGACTTTTTTTAAACATTCCAAAGAGCACACATAAAACGCTTGTTTTATCATCTATTTTTAGCAGCTATAATTTTATATAAACTTTATTCTGCGTCATACTCATTCTTTTTGTTAATTATCTTTTTTGTTAATGCATCGGTGTATATGGTAACTAGGTAAAAAATATGAATAAGGAAATCGCCTATCTGCGCGCATTATTGCAGTCCAAGCATCAACAATTACAAGAACTTATCAGAAAATATGAATACGCACAAATTTATCAGCATCAGTGGAAAAAGGTAAGGATTACAAATGTTACAGTTGAACACTTCAATTTCATATTTGTGCATGTATATTATATGTGTAATGCAATACGATATTCTCACTCTACACAACTTCATTATAGCCCATGCAAACAAAGCATTTTTTGACGATACTTTTGAGTTATTAATAGTGATACGATGATGTAAATTATCTTGTATAGATACGAGCAAATGTAAAAAACTTCTTAGTAAAAAATTTGAAATTATCTCTTATATTTTATCTCTCAGTTATATATATATTTTTTAAGATTCTCTCGCAGTTTAATGTAAAAAACAAAGTAATATATCTTTCAGACAGACAACGGTGCCAGTAGCGATGATAGTCTACTCGAATCGTGGTCCAGTCTTAACGACGAAAAATGTATTGATGATGTCAGAGAATTAGTTAATCATCATGTAAGTAGATTTAAATGTTTTCTTTTTTTTCAAGTGTGGTTTGATCGCTTTTTTCTGAAACTTAATGTTCTCGAATAGAAAAAAGAATTAGCCGCTTTGGAAAGCGAGTTACAGAATAAAGTCAAGTCTTTGAACGAACATCAGATCAAGGTAGACAAAATGGAAGAGGAACTGATGGAAATCGCAAAGAAACAGAAGCAGATATTTAAGTTAGAAGTACGTACGCGTAAAATAATGATTACTGCAATGAGAAATAGTTGCTCTCATATTACTAATTTTTAGCTGGATAATGAAGGAGTAACGGAGAAGAAGTTATGGCTAGCAAAACGAACTCAGGAACAGCTTCAGGAGATCGTACGGCGAAAGCAAAGTTTGTCACTGGATTTGAGACGTGTTCTACCTGGATCTCCTTGCGATGATGACGCGTCAAATAGCTGCGAAGAAACAGCTTTCAGTTGCGATTCCAAATTTTTTCAGGAGTTCAATAATAGAAAGTTCCAAATCGCTTCAACATTATTGCCGCAGAGTATACCAAGTTCTGACACCATAGAAACGTTTCACACTGCTGCAGCTGATTCTCCTGAATCTCATTTAGCTTTCGAGGATGTCAATACGACACAAATGAGTAATTCTCCGAAGAACAAATCTGTGAACTTGGAAGAACAGAAAGAAAGCGATGATGATCAACGTTTAACGTACGATAACAAAAAGTTATCTGAAATAGAAAGTAAAAATAAGACAAATATCAATAAAACCATTCTTGAAGAGACGAAAGTGGAATTAACGAGCGACGATGACAAAAAGATAAAATCTCCGACGATGTCCATTATTCCGGAGAGCATGCTTCAGGATTCGCTGGATTCGCCGATACAACAAAATCCGGCAATGAAGAAGTTAAACCAAAGAATCGCACATCAACGGATAATGGTGATGAGATGTTTGGATTCCGGCAGTCCATCGAAAGAGGATCTCAATCGACAGATAATGATACTACAGGATTTGCAGAGGCAACAGATTGAGCTGGAAGTCTCTTTGTTGGAGGACGAACGGAAGAATTTTTCCAGCAGGCAAGTCCAATGCGGCAATGACAGCAGCAACTGCGACGGCGCTGATGACAGTGAACTTGTCACCAACGAGACAGAGGACTATGTACAGAACGAACCTAATGCTTACTGTAGTGTTGTAGAATCTACAAATAATAGCTCTGCCATTCTGTTGACAGTAGCGCAAACCAAATCTCAACTTTTCAGGAATAACAGGCCTAATACTAATGATCAAGAGACTTTGTCAAAATCGTTAGCATCTAAGAGATCTTCCAGTCGTGGTTACTCGACAGTTTATTTGACGGTAAGTTATCGGCGTATCCCTTCTCGTTCTCGTCAATCCAATGATTTTAATACAGATTTGTTGTGCAGAGCCAAAATCGCGGCGACCGCTTGAGTAGTCCGTATTCCTTAACAATTACAAGATCTCTACCGTCGTTGATAGCAACTGACGGCGACTGCAATAACGTGATCAACATGATTGTCAGTGTACCGTCGTTCGTGATACGCGGGGCTGGCACATCCAGCCACTACGAATACGAAGTGCGAGTCGTGGCGCAGGATGATAGCTGGACGCTGCTGCGTAGATACAGGAGATTTCGGGAATTGTATATATCGATGCGACAAAAGTACGGTAGCAAGGTATGTTACCGCTTACAAAAGGGGACTACATGTGCAATCTTTCGATTTCGCTAAATTTTTGCATGTAAGAAAAATCAGACAAAGAGTAAATCTTGATCGATGTTTATTAGAACAGTTTAGACATTGATTAGATTTAAACTTAAAATCTTATTTGCACCTAAAAATATAAATAAGATTTTAAATATCTAAAAACATTTCTTCAACTTATTGCATATTATAAGCAAATGATAAAATGTGCAAATCAATTCTTGTTTTTAATATTTCTGTTTTGCCCTATCTATATCTACAAACATTTGGCAAAATCGAAGAGTTATACATGTTCTGAAGATTTCTATAGCTATACAATATGACAAGTATTTATGAAAGTGCTTCAGGCTGCTTTTATAATTGTGATTAAATAATCGCAATATGTTATTACTGATTTTACACAAGGATTATCTCTTTGATCGTATACACAGGTTTCAGGAATACGCTTTCCCCCACGCCAAGTTTTTCCAAAATACGAAATCGTAGCGAGGCAACGTCGAAAACGCCTCGAGGAATATCTTCGTCGATTAATTCAAGTTTGCTCGGAGCTGCCACACTGTGAGCCTTTATACAAATACAACGGCAATCTTAGCAACATAGATAAGCAATCTCTGATAGAGTTTAGTCCGTTCTTCAAGCGCGGTATGTTTGAGAGTGGCAAGTACGGAACTAGTTAAGACATCACTTCAAAAGTCGAAAAATAAACAAGAGTTTGGAGAGTCTAAACGAATTTAACAGATCCATATATAATTCATTATGGTTTGTATGTTTTTTTACAAATCGCAGCAGCAGAGATAGCAAAAAAAAAAAAAAAAAAATTAGTAAATTGTAGAACAGTATATATATGTATACAGACTGAGTCCTATAACATTATTACATAGCTGTAATATTTTTCGTAAAACTATCAATTTTACGGAAAATTATGCAAAGAAAATATTGTATTTCCGCAAGTATATTTATGAGTGAAGATATAAAAGTGTTAGATAAAAAAAATTTGCCTTGCATAACTTTTTAGTCGTTATGAAAGCATATGCTTCCAGACAGCAATTATAAGACTGGTTTTGGAAAATGAGCCTTTGTTACTATACGTGATGCCTCAACCAACGAAGATCCAATGATTCTTTGGCTAATTATAGTGTAATCGATTTCTTTCTTAACAAAACTATCGAAAATCTTTGTCACCAACTCTTCAATTTCTTGTACATTTAAATATTTTCATTTTTTACTTACAATAATTACAATAAACGCATGGAGCTACTTCACGGTTGTTTGATTGTTGTTGTAGGTGAATAAAACTTTTCAACTAATAATATTCGAACAATGCCGAGCTTAAATAAATTATAACGTAATAAATTCTCAGTCGCATGTCGATCGCCGGAAAAAATCAACAAATAAAAATAAACAGTGAAAGCAAAACTGTGAATTAGTTCCGTGCGTTTAAGTTTTAAAATAAAGAAGTTGTTGGTTTATTATCCATTTGAATTCTCTCTTTTCTTTAGAATAACTTACAAACCAAAGTTCTTCTTTTGTCCATAACTCAGGAATGATTAGTCTTTTGATATCTTTGCTAAGAAAAATAATCAGGACTTTCACTTAGCGAAAGAATCTGATATTAAAAAGGCTTCTGTTGGTTTTGTGACATTGTATATAGAGGCATTATATATAACAGAAAAGTATTGTCATATATTCTTGGCGAGAAAGAGAAGAAGAAAGGATAGGCGATAGAAAAGAGATAAATTATCAGCGGATGGCTCGGTAAAACATATCGCGTCATAATAGCAGATTATTTTTTTCTCTTTACAGGTATTTTCCTAATATGTCTTTCTCTCCCAATAGGAATATATATAATTATATATAATCGCAAAAAGTCTATATCTTCCTTCACGTAATAATTAAATATTATCATATACTATATGTATAGTTGATATTATATAATTCTAGTTACGTTACTAGACATACGAATGTTATTGTAAAATGTAAATTATGTGATGAACGTGCAATTTTAGCAATCATGAAAAGCATAATTTTGCATTGTCTGATAATAAAAAGAGCATTTATTTTGCGTGTCAAAAACAACGTATGTTTTAACATATGCAGTTTAAATTAGCGAATTGAATCGACTGAATTGAAAACTTAGTCTAGCAATAATACTTATCAAAATTTTAACAGTTTATAAAGAGCGTGTTATATATCGTCGTGAAGTTTATTTGGCTTTTCAAAAATTTACATTTACTTGCTAGAGTGTTTATCGGATACACGACAAACATACGTATAAAGTTAAGAAAAACAAAACAGCTAAGAAGAACTTAACAGTTTTAAAGATAACACCATCGTGTGTGTTGTTTTACGAAAAATTTTATGCTTTAAGCGCCACAAATCTTATAAATAATACGCTTTTTTCGTGAGACGATAAAAATATATTCTATATAAGCATGTATAATATATCAGGCCCAAAAAAACCTCATGAAAAATATCATGGCTAATATATAGTTATAGTAGTGCTCTAGAATGGCGTTAAAAGACGTGTATTGCGTGTTAAACAAGGTGTATATATATATAACAAGGCAGTTATTACTTATTCAAAGAGACGTATTACCTCTTGTTTCATATACACTTATGAGAAAGAAAATGTTATTGTCATCTGCTTTTTTTATACTTGAATTTACAAAGAAGGAGAGACCTATGTTCTGTAAATGTAATAATAAAGTACAATAAATTGTTATGATGCAGTGCATTTTCTTACTTGTGTGCTTTGCTATCGTCGCATCGGAAGAGTTTCTCAAAATTAAACTAGTTCGGATCAATTTTCTCTCAAAACTTAACTCTCTCTCCTCTCTCCTCATTATCCCGCTGCCAGTGATGCAAGATTGAGCCATTGAGCCATTGAGCCGGAGAGCATCGAGATGAGAATACGCACACGAACGCGATTTCTCACTTGTGTGTGTGTCATCATTACTTCGATACTCTCGATTATTCTCGTTTATGCTCTCCGGCTCGATCTTGCATTCTGTTCTGTGCTACCATAGAGCTTATAGATATGAAGTGGGAATAGCCTATTCAAGCAATGAGTGGGAAGTATGCGCAAGATTTGAGAGACAGAAGATATACTTCTGTCCTGCTCACAATTGTT